>UELU01143757.1:121357-275751 GCA_900490025.1 Megastigmus dorsalis | reverse complement strand
AGTTCAAAGGTCTCCCATCGCACATCGGAGCTCTCTCGATCGTACCAACTCACCCGACAAAGCTTCTTGAATATATAATTCCCAACTGCACAGCAGCAGCAGCAGCAGCAGCGCGAGTAACCGAGTTGACCCGAATTCCAGCTGTTCATCATATACATACTCGCCCTCGCTTCCAACCAACTTCATCTTTCTCTCTCTCTCTCTCTCTCTCTCTCTCCCATAGCGGGCCGTTACACGCAAACTTCGAGACAGCTCGATATAATTTCGTCGTGCTCGCAGTCGTCGAGAGGATCCCGAAAATTAAATTCCATTAGCGCATCGCGCGAATTCAATCTGGTGGCTGTATAAAGATTCGCGAAAATTCCCCTGTACAGCGCGTCACTCCCACGCTATACGACCACACGATATATGCATGCTGGCTGTACTATATACGTATATATATATAGAGAGAGAGAGAGAGAGAGAGAGAGAGAGCAGCCTAGTAAGCGTATTAATAATGAACGCGTGGATCGAAGGGGGGCTTATGCTGCGCGCACTACGCGATCTCCTCCGGCTCTTAATACCCGTTCCGTCTCTCTCGCGCTCGCGCGGAACTCGTCGCACGCGCTATATACGATATATATACGTGCACCAGGTCTGAAATTAATTTTCTCTCTCGGTCGGTCGGTCGGTCGGTGCGGAGCTGTCAGCGGTATAAGCCCCTCGAGGGAACATTTGGCGGGTAAAAGAGGGCGCGAGAGGACATCCTCATTCCAGCCCGTCGCGATTTCCCGAGGTGCTGCTGCTGCTGCTGCCGCCGCTGCTGCCGTCGCTCTGGTCATCGTTGCCAGTGATAAATTAGCGCTGAAAAGGAGGCAACGATATTATGCAACGCGCGACTTGTTCTACGTGCCCGTCCAGTGTCTGGGATGCGGTGTATACCGATTTGTTTTGCTTCGTGCGCCTATACCTCCGTACCCCAGGAGTGTAATTATAAATAGTGTGCGGCGGGGTCGTTTTTTTGGGATCGGAGCGCGTGTCGTGAGCGCTGCACGGGGATGTTTCCGTTGTACCGCTCTCTCTCTCTCACTCTCTTGTTTTACTGTGTGTGTGCGCGCAGGGGGATATGTTATTATAGAGGGAGAGAAGAGACACTATCTGCTCTCGCCACGTAATGGATGTTACACTGTAGGCGGCGAACGTTACTCTGACTCTACATTATGCGCTATTTCAATTAAGGAATCATCCTTTCGGGGACGTTTCACTTTCTTTAGATTATTTGAATTTGTTTTTCTATCGAGCGAGTTAAATCTCAACGTTCTGTGTATAGTTTTAGACTGAAAAATGTGTATTAGGTTCGTAAAAGTCTAATGTCATTTTCGTAAATTCATTGTAACTTACGCAATAATACGATAACCCGGAGGTTTTCTAATTAATTACAGGCTAGAATTTACGTACAAAAATGTCGCGACCAATAATGCTCCATTAAATGTGTAAACATATGCTTCACCATTTGCTCGTCCTCTTTCACACCCTTCTAGGACTGATATACAGCGACACGGTATCAACTAATTGGTTAGACCGCGGCAATCCATTCTCGACTAATTTATAGCGGCAACGATGCATTGGAATTCGCAGAGAGAGAGAGAGAGACATTGGCGAAGCCCCGCGAGATCTAAAGCGTTCAAGTGTTGCTATCATTTTACAATGAATCGCTCCCGTGAACTTGTCTACTGGCCCGCAGTGGGTGTAGCGCGTCTTTGAGAGAAACACAAAGCAATAGCAGCAGCAGCAGCGCAGCTTCAGCACACTTTCGAGCCCGGCTAAACTTGCCGCTTTGCCAAACTTGGCCGTGTAACGCGTATATTCATAGTAAATCCAATTGCGCAACAAGCCACGCGAGTATATATATATATAGTACAGACTCTCCCTCTGCTGCAGCTCTCTTTGACTTCCCTACAGAAATTCGCGCGCCCCCGGAAAAGTTTATTACAGAATATTTTTTTTAATACACGCATCCGTGACGCGAGTTGCGCGACCTTGGCACGTACGAGTGCTCAACCACACACGTGTATACATATACGCGAGTAATACTACCTGCTATAGGAGAAAATGTATATTGCGCGAGAGGAGCGTTATATATATGTACACACACGTGGCGTATGAAGCTTCCACCGCAAGCCCGGGCCGCACTCCTCCTGTCTGCCCTTTATATACGTATACTTCCGCGGGGCCGAGCTGCGTCCGAAGAGCTTTGCTCGTAATGTAGGTACCGGAAGCCTTCGAGACTTTTTACTCACTCCACGCACATATGTTTGCGGTCTGCATTTTATACGCAATCTCGCGTCTCTGATTGAGGTGGGGAGCGAGAACATCATCGCGATATGATCGACTCTGCACTTCTATATACTATATATACATATAAAGTTCATATGTATATATATGAACTTTGTATGGGAAACGTTTGTTGTTGACATTGGCGAGTGTGCATTAGGGCAGTCTTGATGGCTTTCGCTCTCTCTATCTCTCACTGTTGCGGTTCGACGATGGCGAATTTGGGTCGTTTGGCGAATTTACAGCGGCAATTAAGTAATTGCAAATAACGTGTGTGTGTGTGAGTGTGCGTATAGATTGTAGAGCGAATTTGTGCGACGCGTAGATGATTGAGACGACGGAAAACGTAATCTCTGTACAATAGTGATCACGAGTGTGTACGCGGCTATTGGGTGTCGGGGGATGTTAATATCGTATATTATGTGGCGTATGTAGATCGGACGAGAGATTCGTTCGCGTCGTTGTGGCCTGCGGTATCGCATTTTATGTTGATCGAATCGTGGTTCGCTAAGTGATTTTGGACTAATCGAGCTGCACTGCACTAATTAAACGGTGGCATTAGCGTACATTGGTAATCCGTTAGGTAAAGGGAGTGGCAAATTCAAACGCTTCACTCAAAATAATTACTTACGAATAAAGCTTTCAATTGATATTAATATCCAATCGCAAAATATCTAAATAGTCGCTTATTCACGCAACGCATATATCCACATTCGCATAAAAGCGTTTTAACGCATACACGTCGTGGAAGTACAGGTTGCGGGGCTGCAGAGAGGTCAGTTAAATCCGCGACATTATCTCGGTAGGCAGAATTTAAAAAGCCGCGCCAACCAAGACAGTTATTAATCTCCGAGGAAACGAAATGCACTGCGCAGCGACACCGGTATATAATAAGCCTAAGCCGAGCTCTTTAAACTCAAACAATCTCCGTCGCGCGAGATTTAAAACCTCTCCCTTCTGACTTGAGAGAGAGAGAGAGAGAGAGAGAAGAAAAATAAAAGACCAACGAAAGGAAAAAGAGAGAGACGATAATCCGTGAGTCAGATGGGCTGCAGCGCGCGCGACAAGTACATCGCCATGCGCATGCAGGAGTTTTCCCTTTACCGTGACACACCGCACTGATCTCCTTATATACATCTTTTCATACCTCTCGCGTTGTCTCTCTATCTCTCTCACTTTAAAGCTCCCTGCGTATTCTCGTTTTGTCCTCTCTATCGTATACGCGCGCGACGTGCAGTCTGAGTACACAGAGAGGCGTATGTTTGCCTGGAGCCTCCTTACGAGAAAAGAAGGTAAATTTCGAGAAAGCGAGAAAGGGAGAAACAGCGTTAAAGGCTTTTGGCTCTACAGTCCAAGGAGTCGGCTACTGTTTTTCTTTCACCGGTACTTTTGCAAGTTTTTCGACAGAATATACAGACATCCTTTCCTTACCTTTGTTTGCGATTTATTCGTTTCCCTATTAGAGAATATTCAACGCGTGTGCATTTTGAGAAAAGGTGGACGTTCGTAGTGAGCAGGTGGGAATAGATGAAGATTCGATTACGTTTCAAATAAGTGAAGTTTCTTTTTTTTTTATTGATTAAGGTCTTTGAAATAATAAGTCTTATGATTTTGAATTCGATCCTCGATGTAAAATACTTAATCGAAATTGAAATTTTAAGAAACTGTTTTACAGCGCAACTTTCTCAATTCAATCATCGTAAATTCAACGTCATTTCCCACATTCAAAAGATCGTTACCGCAAGCTGCAGTGTATCTTGAGCTGTACGATCGCCAGATTAATCCTATAGCATTGCAATAAAAGGCAGAAGAAGTAGGAGCGATAAGTTTTTTCTACATCTCTCTCGCATAGCTGTCAATAAGGTAAACTCGCGGCGGCGAGACGAACAAAAGGAAGACCGCGGGTGAGAGACTCGCGATGAAAAAGTGCGCGGAAAAGGCTGGTATTCCCTTTCAAGAATTACGAGCCCGAGAAATCCGTTCTCTCGTACACACACACACACACACACACACGTACACACCGCGGAATCCTCTACAAATAGCTCTTGTGCTCTTCTTCTTTCGCTCGTTTTTCTTCTGCCGCGCAGCAGCCGCGCGGTTACGTTATATAAGGGGAGGCTCCGCGCGAGAGATTCCAGAACTGCGTGGAATTTCTTGGGAAAGGCAAAACTGCCGACTGGAATTTAACCCCTCACACTTTCTGTGGCAATGAAAACGAGTGTTGAGATATTTTTCCATAGCGTGTACCAGTCGAAAATGACGTCTTGCGAAGTATCCGAGTTTGCTAGGTTTCATCAAGAGCCGGGTGTATATATATATATACGTTAAGTAAGTTATAGACTTTTTTTATCGATATTATACTTACAGTTGGCCTGTGTAGAATACTTATACGAGAAGATCTCCTTTGACCGAAGTCTCGCGTAAATAATAAAGTTACGCGTCGCTATTTTAACGCAGCGCGTATTTTTACTGAATTCGAGGGATTCCTCGCTTCTCAATTTCTATTCCGCGAGGCTTTAAAAAATTTATATGCACTCTTCGGTACATTTATAAAATATTGCGCGAGAGGTGTCTTTATTAAAATTTATAATGCTTCGCAATTCGTGATATCAATGAAGTTGAGTATCTTTTTACAAACTTTGCGATGAGAAAAACTTAAAATATGTTAAATAACACGATACTTACTCGATATTTTAGTGAAAAGATGTAGTGAAGAATATTTAAGGATGAGAATATTTTATCGCGGGTAGAAATTATTTGAACAGATTCATGTTCTAAGGCTAGGTAAGTATTTCAATTAAGGTCTTTTTGGCAAAGTGCAAGTTTAGACTTTTGAGCTTTTAGTAAAATGAATACCATCTTGGAATTAATGTTTAAAGGATGCCGGTAGAGCTACCTTTTTTTTACGAATAACAAGAACACTTTATTTGCAATGTTTAATGGAATATTGAAATCCAATTTTACATATAAGAGCCTTCATGAATATTAAATTCTTGAAATGACAAGGCAATTAAAACTTTGAGCAAAGTTAAAAAAGTATGGTTAAACGCAGACTTGGTAACGCACATGATATAAATAAACGCAATCAAAGCGTACAAATCTTGAATTTTATTGGTGATTCGACGATGACATACATATTTTAAACTTTGCCAAAACCGTTCACGTATATAAATGCACTTCGCATCGCTTGCAATATCGTAAATGAAAGAAATACAAAACCAGATTCTCAATAAACACACCGTGAGTTGAAAGCGAACAAAAAGCGAAGCTATATATTCAAAACGACATGTATTTCTTAAAAAGTTCATAAAACCTCTATTCCGTATAAAAAAAACCTCAAAAAAGTCTCACTCGAGAGGCATCGCGCATCACTTTGACCAACATTGGCACAGCACGATCGAGTGTATCGGAGTGCACTCGACTCTCGGAAAACCAAAAAGCAAGGCGTGCGCATATACATCCCAGCTCTCAAAAATCAAAGATCGAACTCTCCTGCACACACACACACACACAGAGAGACACTCGAGAACAAAGTGTCGCTCTCTCACTCTCCATACAACGTCGAGTCCATTCAACGGCGGAAGAAGAGTGCCGTCGGAGAGCTGCAACCCCCTTGTGTTATATAATATGAAAGAGCGCCCGATAAATCACGAATGAAAAATTCCCCAAGAATAAAACAATAGCCGTATACCTATACCTATCGTGCACGTGGGCCCTGGCAATATTACCAAACCGCATGGCGCACATTTGTGTCTATATCTATATATGCGTGTGTTGCGTGTCTCTCGCTGAAGTGGGGCACGCGTATAAAGGTGTAAACGCGATATATTTCCAGGGAGGGGGAGAGGGTGAATGAGAGAGAAGACAGGGATTAATGTGGCGCGCGATCGTCGGGAGGGCGGGAAAGATAATTCCGCTAAATTTCACGAGTACAATGGGGCTACACGGTATTAAGAGGGGGAGACGAGCGACGTCGCGGCCACTTTGCAAGTGTCACGGTGAGCTTCTGTCTCTTACATGGCCTCGCTCTGTCTGTCTCTCTCTCTGTGTGTGTGTGTGTGCGTGTGTGTGCGTGTGTGCGAGGTTATGCGCGTTGGAGGAACTCGATATATTGGCAAGAGATGCGCTGCTGCTGCTGCTGCACGAGGCTGTTAATTTACGGCCGGATTTTCCGTGCGTATCGATTGGCGAATGTGCGGTCGTTATTGGCTACGGAGGTTCATACATGAAAGACTCGGGAGGGGATTGGAACGCGACCGATGCACCGAGATTGAGAGTTTAAGTCGGCGTTCTGGTGCAGTTGTAATTTTCGGCAAAGGCATATGGTCGTTTAGCGACTGTATTTTGGCGTATCGGTATAGCAATGATTCTC
Source organism: Megastigmus dorsalis (assembly GCA_900490025.1). Lineage (NCBI taxonomy): Eukaryota > Metazoa > Arthropoda > Insecta > Hymenoptera > Megastigmidae > Megastigmus > Megastigmus dorsalis. The sequence continues at coordinate 269,066 of UELU01143757.1, read as the reverse complement.
TATTGAATTTAATAGCGTTGAACGATTCTTAGGATGTCTTGGTATTATTAAATCGAGAGGAATGTTGATAATGCAAAACTTGAATTTAATATATCCTTGACGAGTTTTAACCATATGCTGTAATTCTATATAATTTTCAGTTTAACGTTAAATTTAGCGACGGCCTGCGATGTTTCTATTCAAAGTTCTCGTGTAAAAGCGGAGCTTCGGCGTATAGCTCTGCCTTTCAAAGTAATTAATTCGTGTAAAATGTGCGCAGCTACGTTAACGCTCCACTGGATGTAATTAAAAACTTTTGCCAAAAGTATTTCGCGCATTATTTCATTGCTTTCGTCGTTTTGAACCGCAAAGTTTTGTCGCGCTGTTAAGTCTCGAGCCACAAATGCATTTGTACATGGTGTACAATTGATCAAAATTAACTGGCCGTATAAGGAATATCAGATCTTACTGTACTGTACATGTTTTAATATTTTCGTTAGTAACAATATTTTCAAACGCGCAAGATTTTTAACAAAATGGAAAGAGTTAACAAAAAATAAAAATACTGTCTATTTAAGTACGTATCCAAAGAGGTTCGATCCCACTGCCTATACGCACAATCTCTGTAAAGAAATGCAGCCTTAGTCATACGACTTAGTCATTCCTGTTGCGCGATCGTTATCTTCTCCGCATATCTTACACTCGCGAAAATCCGACAGAACATTAGTGTTTTAATAAGTACCAAAGTCGCGCGAGCCCATACCCTCGCAACATCCGCATACTCCAGAGTGTCACCGACAGGCGGAAGTGGAACGAGCTACGAAATAAAAGCAGAGACACTGCACCGAATCACGATCCTCGCGTCCGCTCGTTCCGCTACAGTCGTCGTTGGCAACAAAAAAAAAAAAAAACTAAAATTGACTGCCCTGTCCCCCTCCCTCTTCCCTGCACGAGGTTTCCATCCCTCGATGAACGCGCATACGCTCCTGCACGACCCCCTGCCAGCTTATAAAAGTGCAACTGCACGCGGCGGCGGTGACTGTTTGCGTGTGTGTGAGCGACGCACGCGCCCCGTGCGTGACTCTCTCGCTCTGCTCGGGTGGATCGCATTAATTGAATCGTTCGAATGCGTATAAAGGGTGAGCGGTGCGACGTTGAAGCTATGCCGAAGCGAGATGAGGGAGGGGAGGCGGGAGCGAACGCGAATTCGTTGCGGATGAGGTAGAGAGGGAAGGAAATCGCGCGGAAGCGAACCAAAGCGTCACGGGGATTATTGTTTGCTTTGCTGGAGTGCGACGCCGCGGATTCATTACTGTCCCGCGGGGTTTGTTTTTCTCGAGTTGCAGGGGAGGCACTTGGATGAGAGAGAGAGGACCTCGAGTGATTTTAGACGTTGCGGTACGCGGCCCTTGCTCCTTCTACAGTTGTTTTGTTTTATGGGTGATGAAAAGGATCGTTTTGCGTTGACCGTTGATTGGCTTGTATCGTACGCAGGAGATTCTATAGAGCGAATTCGCATGGAAATGTTGAAGTGCGATGGCCACTCCGTCAGAGAAGCGAACATGCAGGATTGTAAAAGAAAAGGTTTGAATGTAAAGAGGGAGCTCGAGCTCTCTATTTTTATTGAAAATATAGATTACACCGACGCGTAAGTGGAATAAAGAAGAAAATTGAGATCAAGGTTGGTATATTTATTTTGGGTGCGAATCGCGCAACGAGGTTACACTCGAAGAATTCGATATAAATGTACAGATCGGCGCACGAATAGAAGTGTTGTGCGCTGCATAAAAACTATTTTACAATACTTATTATGTATATAGAGTGCTTCTTCTCGCGATTTCGAAAATCCATTTTCTCGGGAATTCAACGTGGGCAAAGCATTCACTGACGTACGACGATTTGCGCGCGCGCGCGCGTGCTCTTACCAAGTTTGACTAATAAAGTTAAAAGAGCTGATCAAACTCGAAGTGTAGTGCATAAACTTAATATTTAACCTTAACATTTATAACCTGCAGTATTAAAGTGTACTGTAAATTATTATTATTTAATTTAATTTTAGAAAAAAAATATACAACCGCGTGATGCAATTGATTTTCGTTATAAACCAAACGTCACGTAGCATCTTAATATTATAAAAAACTATTTAAAAGTACAGTTGCAGGTAGTTTGGAAGTAACGGGAAATTATAGTTGTACAGTCGAAATTGAGACTATTTATCAAGTATTCTATTACTAGCGTCAGTTCACCGTCATATCCACCATTAACTATGTGCAAAAGACGTCCAGGCGCAGCTAAGAAAGCAATCCATCGCCGCGACGAGCCGCGTTACGCTGCATCTCGGCCCTGTTTACCAACCGAGTCGCGGTCCAAACTCTCTGTCTCTCTCGCTCTCTGCCAGTATAGAACAAGAAACTAAAGCCAGTATACAGCATCGGCCCATCATCCAACATCGCACAAACACACAGAGACAGAATTAGGGATTCGTGCGCGGAGCATGTATAAAGGGGTCGCTCTCGGCGGCGAGTTTCCCGCTTCTATACGCATACGTGTGTGTATAAGCTCGGCTCGCTTTAACTGCGCTGCCGATGCTATTGCAGGAAACGGAAAAAGGGGGATGACTCTTGCCGTCGCGTGCGTCATCTTACTTCTCGCGTGTGTGTATATATATATATGTGTGTATATATATGTGTGTGTGTGTGTGTACAAGCAAATAGAAGCGGTGCAGCAGTTAACGGATCAATTTGGGTGAGTCGTATAGATATGGACGTTTGACGCGGGGACAAATATTTGAATTGGCGCGCGCATGAACGAGCGCACGCGACACGAGGGAGCCTTACATGGCCGGAATATTTCGATTCTAGGATATGCGTGTGAGTATAAGCATAGTCATTCTCTCTCTCTCTCTCTCTCTCTCTCTCTCTTTCTCTCTATGAAGAAAGTCCAAGTCTGGCATGTTGATTAATGCGTTTGGTTAATGCCTCGATTGGCTGACCTCTGTAATTTAGGAGGAGAACGAGCCTGGTATTAGGGCTGCAGATGAAACTGAGTAGGAATGCCCGCAACCCTAAAGCTCGATTGGCATTTATTGTACGGAGCGGTATGCTTCGCCCATTTGCGAGTGATAGGCTTTACCTTTTGCCGCGCGACTCTCGGACGAGCAAAGTACGGAAATTCGAGAGGCGTTTTTTCGTCCAAGCTCTGTTATACGGTTTGTATAATAATGAGTGCAGCGCTTTGAAGGCAGAGAGAGAGAGAGAGAGAGAAAACACAATCGATATTCGCCACGTATATACACTGTAATAATGGAAATTCGAGCTTTTAAAAAATTATGCAGCCGAGAGCTTTTGCTTGTTAACGGGTTGCCGCGCATTAATCTCGCAGCATTGGAGTTTTAAATTGGAAATGACTCTTCATGTTTTATTAAAATCCAGGTGGTTCGAGGGATTGTTATTGTTTTGCGCTACGTAAAACATGTATAATGTTTTCATTTATACGGAATTATGTGAAGCGCGTGGGATTTTCTGATATATCCTCGCGACTCGAAATATAGCACGAGATTCTTATTTTTAGATGTTGAATATAAAATTAAAAGTAATCATAGCTTCGGGAACATTAAAATTTTACACATCTTTTTACTTTCAGTAAAACTTTATTCCCAAATGAAAATCTTAAAATAATTATTTTAGCACCACGGAGATGAAATATTCAGCATATCGATATTTCGCAGAAACTCACATATCCACTTTAATCAAACGCGAATTCGACTCGTCAAATTAAATACTTATGACCGAAAACATATGAATAATATAACGTGTGCGTATACACTGACCGAGCGAGCCATTAACCACCATATTCGCAAACTCTGCAAAACAGCTTTGAATAAACGTCAACCTCTAATTTAAATAAGCATTTTTTCTAAAAGAAAGAAAAAAAGGGGTTGAAGCGAAGGCTTGCATAGAACTTTTTCTCGCACTCGGCGTTAATTGATTAGGAAAGTTGGCGCGCGGCAATCTTTCGGTGAGCTCTGCATAAAAGTCCCCGAGACATGGCATTTGCGCAGCTCGAAAGCTTTTACACAGGGCCGCGGTAGCCATTGACTTACAGCGTCCGTGGCTATAGCAGCCATGCATAATAAAAGCCGCCTAGAATGAAAAATAATCCGTGTAAAGCGTAAACACACGCGACGTGAATAAATTGCGTGCTCGCGCGAAACCAACTTCCTCTTTCTATCCCTCCGGACTTGTCGAGCGAGTATAGCGCGAATAAAAAAAAATCGCGTTTCTGACGACGATGACAGCCGTTCACGAGCACACAAACTGCACGAGCGAGACTCTCTCCCCTTCTTCCTCGGTAAGTAATTTTTTAACGCAACTGTATATGTATGAACTCGTGCTCCATATTAGTCAATGGCGATAGGCGACACTGTGGGCACAAGCGTCGATTTATTATACCGCCCAGGCGGTTTATGAATTTTCTCGCTCGTTCAGTGAATCTCAATGACGCGGCTCGCCAATGTAAATCTGTATAGTCTTCTTTTTTTTATTATGAAGAGGAGCCGAAGGATGTGCGGGCATTAGGGTGAAATAGTGTCCATCTGTGTGTTTGCGTTGCCGAGCGAATGATTGAGCAGGAAGCGGATGCTCTTGGATTTGCCGTTTCTTCGAATTCTGCATTAGTTTAAATTTAGAAATTGTCGTTTTGTCAATCGACCCGTGACTTTGACATTCTGAAATATTTAACTATGAAGTAATTTTCTTTTCGAATGGGAGTTTTCTATTTTTATAATTATTTACATGGACATTTAAAATTTCATGTAGGTAGATAAAAAATAGAAATTCAATGTTCAACTATTTTTTAAATCCACAATTGATTATTTCAAAGAAATTCGTTGAGTTGAAGATTCCTTTCCGCTGAAAACATTCGTTCTCGCTTAATTATTGATCAATAACAAGTGTAGAAGAATTTCTTTGAATGAAATTGAAACTTGCCACGGAAAAACCCCGAAGAATTTTCATTCAATGAGACTTAATTGGCATTCCTCTTTTCAAAGAGATTCTGCTCATTGAAGTGAATAAAATCTTAGAATCTATAAATTCATATTCCAATTAAATCGCATTGCATTAACAAGAAATCAAATAAATGAGATACGCGAGATTGGAAAACTAAAAAATATTAAACACTAAAGCCTTTTTAAATGCATAGTTTGAAACAACCGTTTCCACTTTAAAATTTCAATCTAAATAATAGAAAAACGTCTGGTCCACGAGATGTTTCGAAAGACGCATTTCCACGTACGAGCACAGCCATTCTTATCCGAAGCCGCTACGGAAAAAGGGAGTCATTAGGCCAGAACGCGAGTCTATATATCCAGCGCGCGGAGCGAAAATATCACTTGACGAAATTTATGCGCATGTTTCCGCTGAAATATATTGTGCGCTTCCACATGCGTATACATGCATGTATGCGTGGTGTATAGAGGATCCTCAGGAGTACATATATATGCGAGCCTTCGCTCCCGGAACAATTTGCATAATTCCACGGGCTGTCGAAAAGGTGCTTACCATATTTCGCAGTTCTCCCCTCCTTTGCGCTACTGGTTTCTCCCTCCTCTCGTGTTCCGGCACGCATTTTGTCGAAACAATTGAATGACCCCCCCGGTGAAAATTTATACGTTCGAGTGGATGGCCAGTGGCGATTAATATTTCAAGCACCGGCGGACGAGCTGCAGTTTAGCGGCCGTCGTTAATATACTTTCGAGTATCTCTATCTATCGAGGAGTGACGAATTGTATTCGCACCTTCGGCTGTGCGCTCGATTACGGATTCATGGAGAATCTCAGACAGGCTTTTTCCGTTATTCAGAGCCGGCAATAAATGCTGCTTGCGCACGAATCGACGATGTTTTCCCTGAATTTTTAACGCTATGCTAAATGTTTTAACTGTGCACGTTTTTGCTACAGTGAAAAACATTCAAATCTATTTGCTCTCTACATATAGGCTGACTACTACGAGGTGAAGTTGAAAATATCATATTTTTATTCCGACGCGCATCTATAGAAAGTAGAAGTGTATGTGGGTTTATATTATGGAAATGGCCCGAAAGTAACTTAGTGAAGTAACGCATAAAACGCGGAAGAAAAGTAGATGTAAGACGAAAAAAAAGTTTCGCCCAAGATCCGCTTTTCGTTATCCCAAGATGACGTTATTCAAAATTCGTGGCTACATTTTAAATGACGTCGAGATTTGCGTGCGCGCGAGGATCGATCAAACGGGATTTGATTTAGTCGAACACGTGGTCGTCCCCCGTGAAGCTTAATCTTGTACGTGTTAACAGATAATCGCGTGGGTGTGCGGGGAGTGCATATATGCAGTGGAAAAATTTCTGGAAAATCGATCAATTCTCTCGCTACTCGGCTTTCCCTTGCTTCACGCGCTAGTACCAGTCGTACTTTTGCTCTGTATGTATATATATATTGTTTTCAAGTTAGGGAAGAAAAAAGAAAGAGAGTCGAGCTTCTCATCCTTGGCTGACTTCCCTTCCACTTGCGCTTCTTTTTGTTTGTTGGGTTGGAAGCTAGGCGACTATAAAAAGTTGAAGACGCTGCAGCAGCAACAGCCGGGGCGCGAGAGCAAATTATTTTAGAATTTTTATGGAAAGTAATAGTTGGAGTCGCGCGGATGTTTTGTGCTAATGAAAATGGGTAGAGGGCAGTTTTCTTTCTCTTTTGCCTTCCATTTTTTCTCTTCTTCCTGCCGCTGACGAGGGTAAGATTGTGTAATGGCTTCGATGCTCACCGGACCTTCGCGTTTGGAATCATATACCGTTCGACGTTGGTAAAATTGCGCTCTTTCGAATAATTAAAAAATTACCCGCATTTTTCTTGATTAAAAAATTGGGGCGCGCTTTCTTTTTCCTTATTTTCAACTGACTGCATTTAGTTTAAAAAATGAGTTTCATATTTAGGAGTCGCGGTTGAAAAATTGTGCAAAAATACAGTTGCGCTTTAATTCTGTGACCTTAATTTACTTGGCATTACAGAGATTCAGCGAACATTCCTCGTAATGAAATTGTATTGCGTGATTATATGAAACTGCTTTCTTTCCGATGTAATTATAATTAGAAACTGACACATACGAAGCATGTGTGTACAATTTGTTGATTAGATTCTCTCTTTTTCTATCCAGTGGTTCATTCGTCTTTTTTGCACGTGAAAATGTTTCACTAATAAAATATACGCCAATTCGAAAATATCTAAATTTATTTCGATCGTTTCGTACTTAAAAACTGAGCACACGCCAGTCGCAACCGACGCATCGCAATGAGCCATCAAACAAAAAAAAACCGTCAAGTAGGCCGCAAACACACTCGAATTCGTCAACGCGCCAATTGCACGCAATACCTAAACATACCACTTGCTCGGTTTCGACGCCCGCCTCGAATCGTCCAACTCGACAAAAGCGCAGTCATTCAATTAGGCGAGCGGAGCACCGGGGCATTACATTACCCACTCGCCAAGCCACCGTCATACATAATCATTACCTATAAGTCTTGGCCCTATAACCTCACCGGCAGCAGCAGCGGCGCTCGTTAATCGGGTCCGTATATAACAAACCCCGGCGAGCATAGTTCACCCGGACGCACACACACACGTAGACACACACCGGCATTATGATCGACCTAGAATCTCGCGAATTCGCACCCAAACGTAGATACGCCGAGGTATATATACAAGGTAATGTAAGAGGAGAAGGCGGCCGCGAATCCGAGACTTACGACGTAAACCGGGGCTAAAACTACCGCCGGGATAACGGGGCCCCTGCTGCTGCTGCTGCTGCTGCTGCTGCTGGAAAGTCCGCAGGATTACAGGCCGTGCGGCTAAAACATCCTCGCGGGCTCCACCCTCTCTTACGCCCTCTCTCTCCTCTTCCTCTAGCTCGTCTAACCGCATCTCCCGCGCGGTTTTCTTCGACTCGCTCTCTCTCTCTCTCTCTCTGCGAGGCGAGCGATGATGGCTTTGCGGAGATAAGGAGAGGATCGCGTGGTTCGTTCGTACATCCCGAACCAGGAAATCGTCGTTTACCTTCGTCTTTCTATCCTTTCGCGCTTCTCTCCGGACTCGAGCTTTCTTATTAGAGGTTAGTGTAAATCTGTCGACGTCGGGGCGAGAGCTGCGCTGCTACTCTTGTGGCGGGATACTTACTGGCATGCGAATTTAGAGGAACGCGCTCCGGTTTTAATGAGCTTCGCGGGATCGCTCTGACGCCGTTCGCCTGCAAAACCTCCAATCATCGGTATTGATCGCGATTGATCGTGCTTTCTCGAATGCTTCCTCGCTTTTTCGACGTGGGTTTTCGTTCGTCGGTATATTAGGATTTTTATGATTGTTCGTAGGTGCTTTGGCTGGTGTGGACAAGTTTTCGATAGTGTAAGAATCTGCTGATTGGTTGACGAAATTTCAATCGTATACTGTGTAACGAAAGCGAGTAAAGTCGTAAGTGAAAGTACTGTTGTAAGTTTAATTGGAGACATTAGTTATTTTCAAAATAACTGGCGTCGTCTGATATAAAGATTCGTCAATGATTTGCGAACCGTTGACCAATTTTACTAAGGTTGGCCAATGGTTTTACCAACCCTTCGCCAACGAACCCCCTTATTTTGGAACGTTTTTCAAACTTTCGTTGGTCAACGAATGCTGAAATTTTTGAATGTCAAATAACACAAATTTTTACATTGAATTTTACAAAACGGTATTTTTCAATTTACAAGATTGTTTTTATTTCCTTTTCTTGTAGATACGTATAAAATGTTGTTGTCTGTAATCAAGTTTATACAATTCAGCTGCTAAGATAAAATTAAATTTCCCGCGGCCGAGCGCAATCAGAGAAAAACGAATTCAGCTCTTTTTTTAACAACCATTGAGTCAAAATAATTACGTTCCACGGGGCGCCGCTTAATAAAGAAGCGAGCAAAACTGTTTCGTCCGCATCCCCGAGTCTGGTCAATAATTCGAATTCGACTTGCTGCAGCGGCCTCAAAGGATTGAATGGAGAGAACTTGAAAAAGCGCCGCGAACTAGCGAAATCTAATCAGCGGAAGACTCGAATTTGACTTTCAGTTTGCTGAAGTAGGAAAAAGGACTAATGAGCTGCTCGGCTAACAATCGCTTTATGCAATTATCAAGTTGTGTGAAAATTGAATTAGATTATCAGATTAGCGGAGAGCCCCTTCGGCACTTTCAGCATATCTGATAAGTATAATTAAATCGAAATGGAAGATGCGAGTGATTTTTCATTAGTTTTAATTTCCCAAAATTGATATAAAAAATAATAATCGTTTAGTATGCAAAATTAAAATACGTATTCTTTCATTTTTAAATACATTTACTTCATTTATTCATAGGTTTTATCTTTTAATTTACCAAAGTGTAATTTCAAATTAAACATGAAATATGTTATTTTACGCTTGCGGCGTAATAGAACGTTATAAAAAAAAGTATAAAAGATAGGTGCGTAGATTTTAATTCCAGATTTTTCTGCAACTTCAAATCGCTTTAATTGGATGCTTTTTGAAAATAACTGTTTTAGTTATCATGAAAAAGTAGGCAAACCTTGAAAACGCTTTGCCGCCTGGGTTACATTTTCTCAAAACTAAAATCTTAAGAACAGCTCATATATATATATATAAGGAAAAGGTCGCCAAGCTCTCCAGTAGTCATTCGCTCTCATCGTTCGAAATTACACTTCCAAATCAAGCAATCGCACCGTTCATCCCTTCGCTCTAACCATCTTTTCCCCTCGCTGCATCCTTCGTCTTCCTACATCGCACACCCACACACGCACGCACACACGTACACACGTACACACAGAGTAGCTCCCTCTAATTCTCGATTTCTCCACTTCCTCGACGTGCAGCAACGTAGTTGCGCAAACAGCCAGAGAGAGAGAGAGAGAGACTAAAATACATGTATAGCGCGCGCGTGCAAGACGCGAGGTCTGGCAGGGTTAGATTTGTTTGGAGCGCGCAAATAGAGCGAGAGAGGATATCACGCGCGTTAACGGCTTCCCATTCTAGTGCATCTCGTCGGGCGCGCGCGTGATAGAAAAGTACGCGTATATACATATATATAGGGATACACGGAGGGGGTCCGGAAAACTTCACTCTCCGATGTTACAGCGCTCTCCCCTTTAATTTTCGCCCCGCGTGCAGTATATCGACGTTATACGTCAGCTCGCGTGCGCGTGTGGAGTTGTCGAAAATATTTCGAAGGATGATTCATAAATGGCTTGTGTAGTATATTGTTTATTTACGGACGAGAGGGAGGGAGCTCTCGAAGCTTTTAATTGAGCGAGCCGCGCGCTCGGTTCGGTTTTATTTTTATAAGGGTTTTATTGGCGGCCGAGAGGAGGTCTAATGGCCTCTGGCACGCGCTTATTGGAAATTAAAAGGTGCAGGATGAGCGCAGCTGCGACGTACACTTTCGGCCCGTGGGGCTGCGTATGCCGGTCTCGTTGTTCTTTTCCTCTTCGCCGCGGATAGTTTTTCTCCGTGTTTTTAAACGCCAATATTCATAAAGTTTTGAGCGCTACTTCGACGCTAATGTGAAGGGCCACAGCTGGTATAATTTATCGCACTGGAGAATTTTTCCTTCACATTTTGCAAAGCCAAACTATCGAAATCGAATCTAGCTCGCTGCTCGACGAGCTCAACCGAGCGGCTCCCAGCGCAGAATATCGGCCCTACTCGCATCACAAAAGGCTATACGTCCCCCGCCGATGAAATCACAAATTAGACGAAGAAAATTAATAACCCTTTGTATAATGTATCGTACTAAGCTCGACCGATTTCTACTAAGGTTGGCCCACATCCAAGCGCTGCTGCTGCTGCTGCTGCTGCTACTGCACATGCGTTTCACGTAACACACTGCGTCGCCCTCCGGCCTTTATACCCCATGTATGTGTATAATATAACAGTTCCGCTCCTTTGTGAAGTGACGCGAAATTACGCTAAACCTGCTTAATGGCCGTTAGAGCGAGGAATTTTGCGAAAAAAGACCTCCTTGCCCGAGGTGTCGCATATACCGTCGAGCATCTTTTTGAACGGACTTGAAAGTTTTTTCAAATTTGCATGGGAAATTCCAATCTTACTATGCTTTTTCAAGTTGTTGTACAGCTTGCTTTATCTCGTGGGATGAAATTCTTGTAGATTTTGTATACCTTTGAGGTTTGCCTTTGATTGTGCTATTTCGTATTTTATGGGTGAAATTATATAAGCGATGGTCGATAATAAAATTAATTTCGCGGCATGGTATTTTACAAAAAAAAAATCGACGAAATCGCTCGTCGTTTCAATTATATTCAAGAAACGCGGAGAAACGCGCAACAGCCCAAGGCGCGGGTATTACAATAATGCAAACAACGCGGTAATGAAATGCGTTATTGTTATGATTTCGCCCTGTAATGCGCACATAAAAGAATGCCAGAGGTAACAGTTAGAGTTATAATTAAATACTTTGCAGCGTATTTTTATAAATTGCGCATTTTACTTCGCTCTCGAAAATGCTTAAATTGTTTGAAAAACATTAAATAAATCTCTGCATGCAGTTCCTCTTTTATGCGGTGTACGCCGCCGTTGACATTCTGCATATGAGCTGTGCGTACCTTGAATTATAACTCTTTCTCGACTTAAGTATAGAACATATTAGCCTTCAGCCAAGAACATAAAGAGCAAATTGATGTTTCCTTCACAAGTCTAAACTATATACTTTGTATAATTATTTTTCGTGTTAAATGTTGCGTATAAATTTTCCATGAATATCTGTACTCGTTTCTTTGCATCGACAAAATGGACAAAGTCGAACGACCGTAATCACAACTGTTTCCTCTGTGAGCGCACGCGAGTCGTGCTTATATTGGTTTGAGACTTTTCAATACCGACACGAAAATTAATGACGGAATCGCAAGTCAAATTGACCCACATCCGCAAATGCAAATCGATAAGCACAAACGTCCGCAGAGCCAGTAATTTTCGCCCATTCAAACTTTCGAAATAATCATCATAAATTATCCGCAGTTCGTTACAAAACTTATATCGGAATTGCACGAGCGCGCGCACAAGCCATCGATGCAAACTCTCCGAGCTCGCGCCCACGCATTTGCGCAACGTCCCGAGCAGCGCAGACGCGACGCTCTTTCCTCGCGAACCGAAATTTTCCCTGTAACGCGTGTCACCCGATAAAACTCACTCGCGCACTTCATTCACGCCATCCTCGGTAATCGTCGCTTCCACATCCAGGATTTCGCACAGCCTCTCGATTCGCTATCCGAGCTTAATCCTTGAGATATTACTAGTTTTACGCCTCGTAACATCCACAGATTTCCCTTCCTCTCTCGTTATCTTTTTCAATGCTCGATCCTCCCTCCCTTTTTACAACCCGAGCCACGCTATATGGCATCTCTCCATAGTGGCCAGAGAGAAAGAGAGAAAGAGAGAACGAGGCTGTGAGTGCAGTGTCGTAGAGCCGCGTTATACCAGATGCGTCCCTGGGATTTCCCTAACGATTGTAATTTCAGCGTTGGATGAATACGTTGACGGTTGCCGCCGCATCAAGACGTATAAACGTTGGCTAGAGAGAGAGAGAGAGAGAGAGAGAGAGAGAGAGAGAGAGAGACAAAGAGAGAAAGAGAGACGATGAATCTTTATGCAGAATGGCTGGCTTTTAAGTGTCCGTCGTATAAGCGCGCGGCGTAAATTTATTATGAGCTGAGCGCGCGCATCGGTTAAAGCAGAGCGAGAGAGAAAGAAAAGAGCTGCCAGCCAGCGTAAATGCGCTTTTTTCCACCGTCTTGCAGAACAAGAAGTAAAATTTTAATATTCGACCGTCGCGGAAAATACGGCTTCCTGTTTATCAATTGCTATGGAATGGATGTAATGGAGCTTCTTTTTTTTTGTTTCTTTTATGGTAAATGGATGTTCTTCGAGTGCTTTTAGATTTTCAGATGCTGAAAAGCTTCGGTAAGGGTTATTGCTTCTTTCAGAGAGAGAGAGTAAAGCTTTTATCCGACTGTGTTTTACTAAAGAGCGATGTTTATGCAATAAGAGCATCGTGTCGTTTGGTTTGCCTTCTCTTTTTTTGCGTTCTCGCCACTTTTTATGCTAGTTCTTGTGGACTGCGACTGGCTTTTTATGGTTCTTTTATTAAAAAGACATCCGTGTTCTTTGGTAGTAAGGAGATAGTTTATGGGTCGTAAAAGTAACACCAGGAGTTATTCGAATCACGTGTAAAATAAGTTTTATTGCCTTGGGAATTTAGAATAAATATATTATGCTATTTGAAAATTATCAACGATTTTTTTTAAACTATATCAAACGTTTTAACTACTTAATATACTATTTCACAGTACATGCATTCATCAATTGCAACTTTTTTTATCTACAAGTATGTATCAACACTTATTAAAAATATATATGTCTGTTAAAACTTAATTTTTATGATGGAAATATAAAAATGGTACAAGGGAAATTTTTAAAAGTATGTTCTTGCAGATACCGTTGATTCGTTCTACCTACCGGAACAGATGGCTTCTACATTATTCCAAGTTCACTATGCGTGTCATTGCTCAATCAGTTATCTGTTGTTAGTGTTCACGACATGTTTCAGATTACAAGTAACTGTATTTTAAAGTGAGTTACTTAATGTGGAAGCCATGCAACTGTTACAAAATGTGTAATATAAATATTCAGCTTTTGATAAATTTAGGAAATTAATATCTTTATCTCCTTAACACATAAATTTAGATAAAAATTTACTCAACTTAAGCAACATTGGTAATTTATAAGAAATTATCATTACAATGTTCTATAAATATTTCCTAAAATATATATCTTATAAGTATTTCTCCCATTGATTTAATTTCTGCTGCAGGATCTACAGATGATAATTAACTAGTTTAGATGGGTATAGTAACGACATAGAATTAGAACAATGAACAATCAAGCATAATCATAATCAATATAAGTCAAACTAATATGTTTTCCATATTTTATACAACTAAAGCCACTACAGCATATATATATAGACACTAAGATTGTATCATAGAAGGAAACAATTTAAGCGTTGACCGAAACACCAAGAAATAGTCGAGGCGCTTATCAATGCAAACTTCCCGTGCATTTCCCTCCGAAACAAGAACAACCCAAAGCAGCAGCGACGACGACGAATTTCCAGAAGCGAGTGTATATATATATAGAAACTCGACGGTCGCATTTGAATTGAAAATGAAGCGCTCACCTTAATACACCCTCCTGAATAAAGAAACTTTTCTTCTCATTTTTCCCGGAGCTCGCCGCCCTTGTAAACAATTAAACAGACGGCACCGATAACGCCTTAGAAGCAATTACGAAGATCGAGAGCAGCTTTTCACCTGCGCGGACGGGATATCATGAATAAGATCCTTCTTTTTGTTACTCCGAGCTCTCGCAATACTATTCCGTCCAGCTGTATCCACTTTGGCTATATAACAAGTGCACACACACTCGGTGCAAGTTTCATCGCAGGGTATATATTTCTCTTCCTGAACTCGTTCATTGTAGCATATATAGATGTCGACTTGTGGAATTAGGTTGTAAAACTAGGAGTTACGCGTACGAGTGAAGTTGTCGATAAGCTGAGTTTTTTTTTCACGAACAATAAAGTAGCTTGCTTTGTATGTCTATCCGTTGCGCAACGAGTTTAGCGCTTTTTGCGAAGTGGATAATGAAAAATGCGCAACTGCTTTTAGAACGAAAAATGTGAATGTTAATCCGGCGTGTAAAGCCGCCACAAAAGCAGTGCATTGAAATGTAAAGCGAGAGATATCTTGACACAATGCGACATACGTAACGTACGAATATACATATCGCGCGATGGAACTTTGAGATTTACGGGGTTGTATTTTTAGAGCGCGAGAAGTGAGACGCTTGACCCAAATTACTCGCCGAGTATCTTCAAGATGAAGATGTGAAAATTTGATTCCTCGAGCGGCGACGAATAACGATCGCCATATGTTCTCGTGTGCCACAGTTGCGCTGCGTGGCAACAAATAAGTTAGCTTTTGACGTGCAATTTCTTGCGGCTTCCGGACACTTTTATTAACTGGTGGAAAGGGGGGGGGGGACGAAGTGCACGACGTTTGAAAAGATTGAGAATAATAGTATTGGAAATACAAGGTTTAGAACGTTAAAAGTAATGGCAGCGGTACAATATTTGGTATAAAAGCTGAGTCTGATTGATAGATTTAATCAGTAGTTATTGCTTAAAATCGGGCCCTTGATTAATTTGAAATTGAATTCAAGCTATACACCAATGTCATCAGAAAATATTGTCCAGTGTTAATTCACGAAACAGTCCTTCGCCAATTTGAATACTTATATTATAGAAAATTCCGGCAAAATTTTCATTAAGACTTTCAATCAACGCTTATCAGTGCGTCCAACTTTTCAACCAAACACAGATCAGATCAGAATGCAAGTAAGGTATCTCTAAGCATCTACATTTCAATTGGTAGTCTCGGCGAGTATACGAGTCAAGACAAACGAGCTCGCCGACTACGAAAGTCTTCATTTATTTAGCTGTTGCACGTGTTCCTAGCTGGCAAGCTTCTTCTTCCCCCGCAGCCATCGTTCGCTTATTTATCGAGGACGATTATGCAGTGATTTATCCACGGCAGATCTTTCCGGCAGGGCTGTACACGTATATATATATATATGTATTATACACATTGCTTTATAAATTAGAAAGATGATTTGCTTAAAAGCCGAGAGGAATGCGTCTACTGTTCTCCTACTCGTTTTCTTCGACGTGCAATTTTGTGCGTACTTAACGATTGGAAGTGTGTTGTTCTTTAGATTGATGGATTGGCTACAGGTTGAGAAAACTATTTGAACAACCGTTTAACACTTCAAACATAATTTCTATTAGGTCGGTACAAGAAAAACTGACGTTACGTTGTCGCAGTGTTGATGTTGGACCGGTAGAAAAAGCTATTAAGCTGCATATAGTTGCATAATGGCTTCTTTGATAACACGGAGGGGAGGTGACAAAAACTCAGCTGTGATATTATGTGATTACGATAAAGCAGCGCTATGGCGTCATAACAATACTCGCCAGTGTTCACGCTTTTAGATTAACCTCAATTTTCAACACAATGTAGTCCTGGCCACGATAAAGCTGCCGATGAATCTATGGAGCTGTGTGTATTCTAGCAGTGATTTCGTTGTGAATTGATTCCATTGATGTGCAAGTTTTGAAAAAAACAATCGATCGACGGCCAGTAGTGAAATTTACATTTTTGTCCAATCGGTAGACGTACAATTTGTATAATTTCGCATCGAATGATTCACCGTTAGCTCGATTCCCGAACGATCGAATTATGCGTTTATTTTTTTCGTCGTCCATCGGAAAAGCGACAGACTAGAGAATCACACCTCCTCGCTAAACCATGCAACCGGCATCAATTATTCGGACGCTCTCATCCGGAATATTATCAAACAATCGGAATCAATCGCGCTCAGAAGTCATTAACCGAATGGAAATCAGCTGACCGACATGTGGAAACGAAGCCTTCGAGTCTCGCAAAACCATTCCATCACCGCTAACGAGTCAACGCACACGCGCACACACTCGCGCGTGCGCAACAATTTTTCATCTTCCGTAATGCGTTTATTGAAAGAGTCGGAGAGAGAGAGAGAGAGAGAGAGAGAGAGAGAGAGAGTGGTCGCGTCGCATTGTCCGAGTGTTGCGCTATGCATTCAGCAACCGCACGCAGGCAGAAGCGGTAGAAGCGACGGGGTCAGTGTCCTCGGGGACCCGGGAAAAATTAAGACCCGGCCGTCGAAGCGCGCGTGCGCATGTGCTGTAGTACGACGGCTATTGTATGGCTTGCGGCTCTCCATCGCGAGTTCGCTCTCCTCTCTATATAATACTCGTGTTTCGTTTCTTTATCTCTTTCTCTCGCTGCTCTCGATGATTATACACGCGCTACCCGACAATTTCGCGCAGGCCACTCGTGTATATATATGTATACACACGCCGCGCGTTTGAAGGAGGGAAGAAACTAGAACCCAAACACAGAGAGAGAGAGAGAGAGAGAGAGTTGCAAGCATTGTATTGGCTCTGGACCGAGTGTGGGTCAGACGCGTGCGGATTTCTTTCTGTTTCTCTCTCTTCGTCGCGTTTTTTTTTTCTTGAGCTGACTCATTTTGGAAAATAAGTGGCGGTTGTTTTGTTTCGCAAAAGGAGGTGTAATTGTGGGCCACGTGTTGAGATCCGAGATGGAAGATTTGTTTTCCTTTTTTGTTTTAGGAAGTTTTGGCTGATGGTCTTTTTTGACGATGATTGTGGGGATGTGGACGAACATTTTTCTTTGACACTTTCGAAACGAAATCATAGGAAGTTTAATAGGCTAATTATCTTTAGAATTAGTCAATAAATAAGTAGTTTATGTGTCAAATTATATATAAATAGATTTTTAATTAAAATTTTATAAATTTTGATTGAAACGATTGTTGAATTTGAGGGCTACCCTTTCTATTCTCAAATCGCTATGTAACATTACAATATTACATAAAAAAGAGAAATTGCATATTCAGAGCACGAAACACCATACTTTTTAAAATAAGTGCTTGAAATCTGCAAAAACGTTAGTTATCCATAGAATTGCGCTACTAAAATTACATGCGTATTGGAAATCGTACGCACAGTGCAACGGAAGACAAAAACAAGCACTCGAATAATATGATCAATGAAAGCATTCGAAAATTACGAAACACCTTTCCAAACTGTCTGCGACTTTTCTCCCCGTCAATTGGAGATTTCTAATGTGACGCAACGTATCCATCAACGACAAAAAAAGAGAAAGAAACGACGCGAGAGATTGAACGAAACATTGGCCATTAGCAAACGATTATTTTTCCTTTGTCTATACGCATGTACACGTGTACACCTTGGAAGATCAGAAAGATTTCCGCGGTGATCTCGTACCTTACGTACGCAGCATTTCTCTCTTTGGCAGTGCCGAAAAATCTCTGCAGTTGACCCGTGGGAATACAAACTTGGTGCCAGAGAGAGAGAGAGAGAGAGAGAGAGAGAGAGAGAGAGAGTCGTAGGTGAAAGAGACGCGGCTCTTTGATTGTGATTTTAACTCTCCGCCGTGCGATTTCTTCGCATTGTTGGCGATCGAGTGAGATATGGTCGCGAGAAAATCGACTCTATACGTTTTATCATTCGCTATATGCGAGTCGTACGTTGCTCGATTTCGAAATACCGTTCCTGTACGGTAAATTGCACCGTCGAGATGGAGAGAGAGAAAATTTGGGTGAACCGTGGTGGCTATTGCAGCTGGTGTACCGTTTGCAATAGAGCGAGTTGTGGAATTTTTCTTTTCCTGAAATTGTACGAGATGTAAGTGGAGATGTGATGTGATCAATGGTACTGTGAAATTTGCTTATCTTTCTGTGAGAAAAATGGAGATACGGTTTCGCAGGTATGCTTCGGGGTTATTAGAGGTAATGTAAGGTAAATAGAGTGATATGCCTTTTGCGATGCTACACTTTGAAGCAATTGGTTAATCGTACACTGAGAAAAAGGAATATCTTGTATTAAATGACATTCAAGTTTAATATTAATGAACGTGGATTTGAATATGGCGAATTGAATATTTACTTACTATAATGAATCATAGAATCATACACTTTTCAAAATGGGTTACGGTACATATTTTTTGAAAACTACTGAATCCAAGAAAATATTCATTACCTGTTAATGAATGTTATTTGAAGTAAGTAAATCATACATAGACAATGTAATGAACGATTCAGTTAATGCAAAACATCCTTTTTCTCAGTGATAGAAATAGAAATAATGAAATAAGGTTCGATGTAGTTCCATATACCTATACAAATAAAATAAACTAATCATTTCATTCAATTATACTATATAAGATTAGATTGTAAATAATATAGAAAAATGCATTTATCCAGCTCAAACAGCATCAAATTTCCCAATAGCTTCATCAGCCCAGCATTGAATGCCTACCCAACGCTTTTTTCCAGTATTTCTGTACTCCAATGTGACAACATCTAGATAAAGAAATTCAATGCAGGAGAGGGAGAGAGAGAGAGAGCAAATGGAATCCACGAACGAAACATCAGAAGACGGCTCGCGATCGATGCCAGGGTTCAGTCAATGTGATTTCCCACAGATAAATTGCCCGCCGGAACCGGACATGGCCTCGCGCGCGCGCGAGCTCGCAAAAACTTTTCCATGTTTTCTTGCCTCTTCCTCTACCTTCACTCTCCTTTTTTCCCCCTTATTTCTCGTAGATGGCTGCGGTAACGGTACGTGTGGGAAAGACGCTTTTTCCAAGCCGACTTGCGTACAGTGTCTCTTTTAGAGAAATCAAGTCAATTTCGCGAACACGTAACAGACTCTTTTTTACGTGGTTTTTAAACAGTTTTTTCTTCTTTTTTTTCGTTGGGTTCATTAGTTTAGATCATTGAATGATCACGTGTGCGAACAAGCGTTGTAATTGTATTTGTACGGCTTTATATGGAAATAATTAATTGAAAACAGAGCATTTGTTCGTCTCGAATAAAGAGAACCTAACAATACCATAAATCTATGTCAAATCCTAATTTTGTCTGATCGGTCACACCGAATCCCGCACCAATCCATTTGTTTTTGTCAAACAGTCGAAATCAGATGCTGCCAATAATATCGTCGACACGACTTATATTCATGTCCGCGATCATTAGCATCCACACTGTACGTACATCGCTTGAATTTCAGGGGCTCTATATGCTCACGGGCTACATTCAAGAGCTTCTCACTTACCCGACTGGATAATTCGATTATTCGAATATGTCCATTTGCGATATGTGATTCCGTTGCTACCGTATTATCTGATGCCCCAAGCTACTCTATATACGTACGCGCATGTGTGTGTGTATCCCTCGCATGGATACATACATGCGCATGAATGCGAGCAAGCCTGTTTTGATCTTATTGTGCTGCAGCAGGAGTCTCGGGTCTCGGTGAGGCATAATTACAGCAACAGATCTGTTTTGATTAAAAGTTTGGCGGTATGTCTGGTTTGAATGGAAGTTTATAGTTTGGTCTATCGGAAGCTGCTTTAATCATTATTTATTACTGCAGTTTAGTAAATATGAATTGATTCGCTGACTGCATTTAGTTGAGTTAAGTCACTTTGGTAAGAATTAATATGACAACACGGGGAAAAGTCGTGAGCAAAAATTGCTCAGACCTTAAGCAATTTTTGCCTAAAAATTTACTCGATGGCTTGAGAAATATTTGCCTAGCACATACTTTTTCGATATTTATCAGTAAACTTATTGAGTAAATTGTAACTTGAAAGAATCGAATTTTTTGAGGTTAGAATTGGGTTTTCGCTTCCATTTTGGAATCGGTGGAAATTAGTGCAAAACGAACAAAATTTTTTTGTTTCTGAAAAG
The DNA here is from genome assembly GCA_900490025.1 of Megastigmus dorsalis. Classification (NCBI taxonomy): domain Eukaryota; kingdom Metazoa; phylum Arthropoda; class Insecta; order Hymenoptera; family Megastigmidae; genus Megastigmus; species Megastigmus dorsalis. The sequence goes on along the minus strand of UELU01143757.1, from coordinate 248,582 downwards.
ATGATTTGACTTTTTGTTATCTACCGAAAGGTATATTTTTTGATGAGATAAAGGTGAGATATAGGTGAAAATGAAACTCATACCGCAAAAAAATAGTTTTAAAAAATGTAGCTCACGACGCCAGTTATTTTGAAAAACTAATGTCTCCAATTAAACTTACAATAAAAAAAAAGCTAAAAAACTAAGTTTTAAAACTTTGCTCGCCATAAAAAAAAAAAAAAAATAAGAAAATCGATGCATCTAAAAAACCGGTGTTATTTTTCAGCCCCATACTACAAAAAAAATAATGAAAAGGAATTATGAAATTTGAAAATCGGTTCATCTGTCCTTAAGATACAGAATGATGCATACATACACACAAATTTTATATAAATTTACATGCTGTTTTCAATACAATTACACCGGTATACCTCCAGCTGTAAACTCTTAAAACTAAACTTTTTAAAACTTATGTATAATATTGTAAATGATGTATATAAATGAATGCATTTTAATACTTGAACTTTTAAAGCCTTAAAAAGTTTACTGTTTAACCCATTAAATTCTGAGCGGAATCTAGGCTAGATATAGCATCAAACTAACTATTGGATTGGTGGCATAGCCGAAAACACAGAGTCGTTATACTCTAACCTCATATCGGGATCATCTCGTTTATTCTCCGTAAAGTATCGTTCGAAATTTTAATTTTTACTAAATGGGGATTATGCAGAAAAGAAAATGTGTTTTAAATTATTAAAATTTTTATAAAAGATATGTTCTTTTATCTTCAATATCATTAAGCAAATTTTGCTCAGGCCGTTGAGTAATTTATGCTTGACGAAAATATTCAGCAAATATTACCCAGAACACTGAACAAAAATTGTTCAACTATACTTAAGCAATTTGTATTCAACCTTCGACTCAGTAAAATTTACTCAACTTTTTAGGCAATTTTTGCTCACGATTTTTCCGCGTGAAGTTATGTGTTTTCGACAGAGACGAGATTGGTTGAAAAGTGCATAGAAACGGATTCGTACTTAATCATCAGCATTTCGAAACGCACTTATCGTACGCTTCGAAAAATTCATGTAATACAGTGAAACAGCAATTATAAAATATTTATACAACGAGAATGGCAGAAACTCACTGTTATTCTGGATTAGAATCGCGAAGAAAGTTGCGGTGCAGTCAAAGCACCGCGACAGCATGATTGATGCGACTCTTCCTTCAAATCTTTCGTAATCGTGTACCTCGAGCCAATTTTTCCTTTCGCCGCATTCTGATTCCGACGTTTCCCCTTTACAGCTAAAACGCTAATTCCCCGGTAATACTCGAGCAGAGAAAAAAGAAAAGAAAAAAAAGTACGAGGTGTCTTATCTCTCGCGGCGCGAAAAACTAAAAATAGTCGGCTGACAAGAGAAATAAATAAGCGACCAGCCCGACAAATATCATCCGATTAAAGGAAACAACAAAGTATATCCACGACATTAATAGGCTCGGCAGCTCGTGGCATCGGCAGCGCGTTAAATTCTTTCCCTGTAAAGTCTCTGTCTCTCTTTCGCCGCTGCAGCTGCGCCCGATCATTACGATCCGCGCGCATGTGTGTAGGTAAGCGAGAGAAAAACGAATCTCTCCGCTACCTAAATACGTGTGTACGGTCTCGCGCACCGGCCACGACTATACTTTATCTAAACGACTGGGGGCTTTAATTTTCTGAAATATTTGCCGTGCGCAGCGGCGGCGGCGGCGGAGGCAGCGTCCACTTTCATTTAAAAGCCATTCCTTCGAAATTGCCGCGCGCGTCCTCAGCCGGCCAACAAAACGCGTACAAGGGGTCCGGCGGCAGCAGCAGCTCCCAAAATGAGCGCTTATCGAAAAACGCTCCCCCGTCCTCTTCTTCTTCTTCTTCTTGGGCTGCGCTGCTTCTTCTTCTTCTTCTTCTTCTTCCTCGACTTTCTCTATTTTTCTCCCCTTTTTCTTATTTCTCGGCGATACGTACAAGCGCATGCAGCGCAGTGCGAGAGGGGCCACTTTAATCGGGCTCTGCACTCGCTACACTTTCGAGTGGCCGTACAATTTTGTGCTGCGCGCTCCGGTGCTGCTGCTGCTGCTGCTGCGTATAAAAGAATGCAAGCGACGTAGCCCATGTGCGGGATATACGTATGTATATGTATATATATGCGTGTGTGTATACGTTACAGCGCATATACGACGTGTATATGGGGCATTACGGGTTAAGTGTGCGAGCGCTGCACCGAGGAATTTTATGGGGCTTTGAAAGGCGGTATCCTCGTCTTTGAGGCTATTGGAAAATGTTCGTGCATGCGCGGTTGAGTTTTGAAATTTAAAGGAAAAAAAAAAGTGCACGGGCTTTTATGGAGGTGTGCTTATACAACGAAGGCTCTTACGTTCGAGAACTTTAATTTCGACGATTCGCTTCGCGATGTTGCGCATAATGTAATTTCCCTTGGTAATCGATTTCGGAATTGAAAATCCGAAAAATAATTAACAATTTGCCGATAGTGGCCGTTATGGTTCGCGGATTTTGTGTGCAAATGCGTTTTTTTTTTAAATATTGCAATTAGAAACGGTCCGCTGCACACACATTGATTTTGGTACATTCAATTCGAACAATATTCTTCGAAGTATTTAAGCATATCACAGGAACGATATTATCCCTACAAAAAAGCACAGCCTTTAGTACCATTCGTAAGCAATGAATAAGAACCTCATTCCATCCAGAAAAACACGTTGCACTCGACACGCAATCCTCCATGTATACACTCGAGAGTCCCAAAAGATTTCCGTGGAATTTTGTTCTCGCCCTTCGTCTCCTCCTCCTCTCTCGTTTCTTTTACATCCCAAGCTAAACGAGAGCGCGAGCGCGCGCACTTTATTCCCCTTTTTTCTCCACCCTCCTCCCGCCCTGGTTCTTCGCGCAGGTTTCTTAGAACTTTGTGGTTTTTGATAATGCTTGATACATGGCCGGCTTTTTAGTGCTCTCGCGCGCTTGCGAAATTGTGATTCATGAGAACGGACGCGTTGCGAGCTCCCGTCCCCCCTCCCTCTTTTTTTTTTTTCATCGAGGGCCAACACACACGCGCGCGTTATGCACGTACACTCTCGTGATAAAGTTTCTACGTAGACGCGATAGAGCAGGTCGTGAAAAAAAGTAGGGGGAGCTCGCGTGAGAGAGAGAGAGAGAGAGAGATTAGTTTTGCCGCGGTTTAATCAGAAAAGTTTGCTTTTACTACCGCAGCAGAGCTAGACCATAATTCAGATTAAAGCTATAGCGGCGGGGTTATATCAATGATGCATTGTCGCTGCAGCGGCGATCGCGTGAAATTCCTGACACTATGGGAGAATGATCGATGCCGCGGCGTTGAGATTATTCGGACAGCTGGTAAACAGATATCGCGCCGGAGACACCGTATGATAGAGCGCGTTTTAGAAAGAATGGCCGCGCTAATTCTGGCGCTTACGGTACTTTAACGCGATGCGCTGCGGGTATATATATTTATGCGACGTCGCTTTGTTGATTGCGCGAGATCGCGCGGTTAGGCGCGTGTTTAATTGTGATTCATTAGCGTTTCCGTGATTAATTTCGTTCGGAATAATTGCGAGGCATTGACCTACTTTGCCGTTTTAATCACGAATCTGCAGCATATGATATTGTTTTTCTTCTGTATTTCTTCCCAGCCTCGGTTTAGTATATCCAAACATTTGGGTGCACTCGTCTTTTTAAGAATCTTTCGGGCGTAACGGTTTATTAAGAAATTTAATATTACCGGATGGAAATCGTGATTCATCGACATTTCCATGATTAATTCAGTTCGGAATAATCACGGAGACACTGACCTAGTTTTACAATGCAATCACCGTTCCGTGCACAGGTCCAACGAGAATTTGTTAGCGTCGCTCTTTCGCAAAAAACTCGTGAAATGCATAAAAAAAAAAAAAACGTTCTTTTTAATCCATCACGCGAGATCCTGGGGTTAATAAGCATCGTAGGTAATCCAGAGCTGATGGCGCTTAACGAGATGTTTCAATCAAGCACCTCATTCAAAATGATTAAATTAAGATCTTATCCCAAATGCGATACATCGGACGACCGACGCGTATCTTGTACAGTTAGAGAGCCGAGCGATAAAAGTGTGCAGTTACGGCAAGAAAGTGTGTTACAGGTTTAGTGTACCAAAATAATGTGGAACGCTATATATACGAGGGAATACAAGAGGAAACGTTTAGTATAGGCAACAGCGGCGTTTAAAAAAACGAGTCACGCAGCCGTGGACTCGCGCGCGCTCGCACGCGACCAAAACATCGGTGTATATTCGCATCGTCGCAAATACGGATATCGTACGTATTCTTAATTCCTTCGCACGCACGGCAATCTCGTTTCCATCCCTGCACGCATCGCTATTCCATTAACCGCGTGTACAATCACAGCGTTCTTAATATAGACACATCGCGAGTGGGAGTATATATAAAAAAAAAGAAGGTGTATTAGGTCTACGTCGTCCGTATATACGTCACGTCAATCCAAATCAACCCGACACCAGTCGCCGTCCCTCCTTCCAGAACTTTCAACCCTCCTCGTGGCACGTGCGAAAAAACCAGAGAGAGGGAGTGAGTCAAAGTTCCATTTCCTCCCACGGGAAAGCGATTGTTTTCCATGCTTCCCCGACCTTTACATTATTTCTTATTTATAAACTGGCGCGAGCTCGCAGCCTCTCTTGCATCAATAAACACACATGCGACCTTTCTCTCTCTCTCTCTCTCTTGCTCTTGTTTTCCACTATCTCTCACGCACTGCATTTTCAGAGAGTCGAGTCGTCGCTGCACTGCACATGGCAGCCACCACCACCACCACCAACGCCACGGGCTTCGAGTCTCTCTCTCTCTCTCTCTTTTTCTCTCTCGTCCGATTCAATCGTCACCGTCCTCGTCGCATGGGCTCACACGATTCTCTCTCTGTCTCGTTCTCGTCCCGCGTCAGCGAGACCTCCACCTCCACTGTGCACAGCATACATCTATACATACATACGTACAGTCATCCGTCTCTCTCTCGCTCTCTGACTCTCTCTCTCTCTCTCTCTCTCCTCGATAGCGAGCCTCTGGGAGTAGGAGGCAGCAGCGACAGAAAGAGACGTACACACTCGACGGAGAACGTGTGTGTAGGAGAGATAGAGAGGGAGGCCAGCAGCAGGGAGAGAGCGAGAGAGCGAGAGAGAGAGAGAGATGGAGCAGTATAGCATAGCGGCAGTCGAGCCGATGCACATCGCGCGACGGGAGTGAGAGAGAGAGAGAGAGAGAGAGAGAGAGCAACGAGGCCTAAGCCGCTCTCGACGCGCGGGCGAAACTCCAGTCCCGTGCGGCACTTGGATAGCGCCGATACCAAGACGAGCGCGCCGCGCAGTGCAGACACGACTACCGCTGGCTCTGCAACGTTTTTTCCTCTTGTATCTCGCGCGCGCGCGGGCCACACTCGTGTCGTTGATTCCCACCGCGCCGCGATAAGCCGCTGCCGATCTGTATAACTTTGCGGCTGGAGTTTTGGTGCCAGTTCTTTCTGTCGTTGTGCCCGAACCAGTGGAAATACATAGTTGATCGAGTGCGAACGGGAGCTAATATAATAATAATAGTGTGCGCGCGGGGATGACGACGAGCGCTCGATAATGCAAAGTCGATAGCGTTGGGGGGATCGGGCTTGGAGGCGCGCCTAACCGTTTAATTTGCACTATCATTGTCCGCCGGCGTCGCTGCTCCTCTCGCTCTTGCTGTTGTACGAGTGCCCGCCGCGAGTTTTCATATGCAGAGGCTGTCACGTGGATATACGCCGGTGCATTCTGGAAGTCTGCCGTTCCCGACGCTGCACAGCGATTCGATCGACAACCGATCGTCTTTCGTTTCGATTGTTGCCCTTTGAAAAAAACAAAATCGCATCCCAGATTTGCATACTCGGCGAAGAAAAAGTTCCGATTCTCATGATTCACGAGCCGCGAGGCAAAAGATCTGGTCCGGTCTGTTTTGTTGAACTCTCAGCGCGGAACAACGGCAGGCAGCACTAAACACAATCATCGCGTGAAGGCAAAAGACACGAAGGAAGAGGACGCCCAGCTAATCCACTCTCCCATAAGAAGCAGAGCAGCTCCTCTCGCACAATAGACTCACACACACACACACACACACACACACACACACACACATCTACAGAGAAGAGGACCTGGAAAAAGAAAGAAAGAAAGTCCGCGTGTGCCGGCGGCGATATTGCGGTCATCGGCACACATCCACCGCCGCGAGCGTCCCGAATAATAAAGCAAGAGACGGCGGCATTGCCGAAAGAGAGAGAGAGAGAGAAAGAGAGGAGAGCTGCAACCGTGAAAAACTCGCGCCGCGCGCAGCAGAGCCAATTTTTCCGTCATCCGGAAGCTCCCAGCAGCGGTTCGTGTATATACATGTGCGAGCACTCGCGCGTGATGGTAGCGTCGAATCGATCGGTTGATCGATAACGGGACCACCTACATTATATACAACATCGCTGCCGCTGCTACCACTCGAGAGACACAATTGCCATGAGCACGAATAGCTCGAGGGAAGAGTCACGTGCTTCTTGCTGCGGGACGACGACGATCACGAGTTGCCGATTTTTTCGCCCCGACGAATATTGAAAGCTGCGGTGTTGTTATCGTTGTGCGGAGCATCTATTCTCGACCCGATCACATATATGTGTGCGCATACAGGGATTAGCGACGACGACGAGGACGGGGATGACGGCTACTGACGATTGCTTCTGGAACAATGCCAGCGATTAACGTTGGACCGATTCGCCGTCCAGTGGGAGGCTGATTTCCTATAGAAATATTGCCGACTTTTCGAGGATAAGTCGCGAGGAGTGATTCGCGCGCACATGGACATATTAATGCCAGCGAGTATAATGTCACGCTTGTCAGTTGGATGAAAGGGAGTGTCCGAAAGAGATAAGGAATAAGCATCGGCACGAGCATCGCGTACGCGGATTCAATGGATCCGCGACGAGCGTGACACTTGTCCGATTATACGCGAATACTTCTCGGTGCACCTTCTGTACAACGAGAGGAAAAGAGAGAGAGAGAAAGCGAGAGAGAGAGAGAGAAAAGGTAGAGGAGGGAGATACAAAAACGAGTTTGGTCGGTGCGCCTGCCAAGTCATTACGACAAGTCCGAGGTGCGACTTAACCGGACGTTTATTAGTTTTGCAGCAGGGAGCAGAAAAAAAAAACACCATCGAGGTTCGACGCGCTTGTACAGCTAAAGTAAAAGTAATTCGCGCCAGTGAGAGGATTTGTGTCCGGCATACCAAAACACAAATTCGAACGTCGAGTTTTCGCAATTGAAACTAATTCTTGTGTGTAAGTGTGTGTGTGCCTGTGTGTGTGTGCGTTTGTACGACGCAGCGATAAAAGCTAATCAGCGAAGGATCATCCGGAAAGGAAAAAAAAAATAGAGAAGATCGTAGCAGCCACCGCAAGTGATTAAAAATTAATCAAACTCTATCGGTATTTCGATTAGTCGGCCGTAAAACTGTTCCTTCTCTGTCTCTCTGGCGAGACTGACAAAGCGAGAGAGCTCCTCCGTACAGCAGCGGAGCAATCAAGGCGCATAGGATACAAAGAAGGAGAGAAGAAGAGAGAAGCGCACAGTACACGAAGGCTCGGTTTGTGGTCCACGGGCATCGTGAACTAATTAAAGGCGCGCAAGACTCGGATGTGCATCGAAGAGAGAGAGAGAGAGAGCCATATCCTCGCGTGACTCATCCCAAGCACGTGGCCGGGGCTGTACACAATAAACCGGGGAGGCGTGGCGAAATTTCACTCGCGCTCTCTCCCTCGTAAAGCATTTCTTCTTCCCCTCCCGATTTACGAAGAAAGACCATATAGTACGCGCGTGCGTCCAGGAAGTTCGGACAACTCGGCGGTGGCGAGTCAACTCTGCGGCGTGCACGAGGACTTTGAGCCCCAGCCAAACGGCGCAGACATGCTCAAGATACGGATGTTAGATTACATCGGCGACACTGGGTGAGTGCACATCGCAGGCTTTCTTTTCTTTTTCTCGTGTCTTATCGTTGTGGCATGCGGAGGAGAGATGAGTGTGTGCTCCTACTTTTCGCGTGATCGCAGCGCGGCTACGAACGAGGATGGTTTCGTTAATGGGATCGGTATGACACTGTTCCCTAATGGCTGAATAATGCCTGCCGAGCGATTTGGGGACGAATGGGAGCATTAGCTGGCGTTACGGATGATCCGATGACGTCAACTACTTTTACCGTTTCCTTCGATTTCCAACGCCGAGGCGAATCGCTATTTCATAGACGCGAGTTTTTCTTTTATGGGGCTGCGGATCGCGATCTGCAATGGATCCGTACCGATGTATGCACAGCGCTCTTGCGCAGCTTTCTCCCCGAGAATTTTCTCGCTTTTGTGCGTGCAATGCCAGGAGCAGACTGTTTTTCCAGTGGCATTTTAATTTGCGGCAATTTGCTTTTGCAGTCTCGCTCAAAATAGAAAGGAAAACAGTGCGCTGTATACATTTTCTATAGCTGTTCTAATTAGTCGTCTATTAGTTCGGTAGATACTCTATGAAAGTATGCGGTTGTAAATACATTGTTTATTTTCATTGTGTTTTTGTTCTAATGAGCATCTTGTCAAAGAATTTCGATGATACGTGTACTATAGAGTTGTGCAGAAATTAACAAGATAATACAATCTGATATGCGAATTTTCGTGTTTCGAACATCTCGAACGAAATATTTAAAACCTGATTTTCTTCTATTTCTTTATCCTTAAAAATGGGTCAGTACCGACAGCTAAACGGAGTTTCTCGGTAATTAGACGGAAGCCATATTGCGAAAGGACTCGCTTTTCTCACAGGCAAAACACGTTTTACAATCGCTGAAACGGAATTGCAGGGGTAAATAATGCCGAGTCGCCTTGAAAAATAAAGGAACTCTCGCAGCCTGAGCTACCGACAGTCGCGGCATGCAAAATCCTTTCGAACGATCGCCGCAGCGCGTTTCCGTCAAAATAAGACGTCGTACGTGCATACACACACACACACACACATACATGCTTTCCGGTCCAAAACTCACCGCGGCGGTTATCGAGACAAAAAAATCAACAATTCCAAGCTAAAGTGTGCAAGTCCATTTCAGTGTTCCTTCCTCTCTCTGTTTCTCCTTCGCTTAGCTTTTACGAGTCTCGACGTGATTTTTATCCGACGATGACTCGGCGCGCTCGGTTACAGAGAGTCGTTATTACACGACCGAAGGGACTTTTCAGTGTATACAGGGGGAGCGCGGCGGAGGGAATCACCGTTACAGGGGGGTCGGTGCGCGTCTGGGCCGCTGATTTACGAAACACCTGTTCGAGGCGGTTTTCGCGATTTCTCGGACGGGGGGATATCGCGCGTTGGCGTAAACTAATTACTCGCTTTGTTTGGAGATGGGTGCAGTTGGGATTTTGTGCGTGCAGCGAGTCTCGTTATTTCGATGCCCAATGATCATTGGTTTAATTAGCGGCCTAAATATATGTTTTGAAAGAAATGCTTATACGGGGTAAGTTCAATGTCGATTCGCGCGAGATAATTTATTGGGTATTTAAACGCGAGTTAATTGAAAACGCGCGGTGATTTTATTGTTCGCGGGGCAGCTGTTGCGAGTGTCAAAATATCTCGCGAACAAATCGAGAGCGCGGCTGCGCCGCCGCCTTTTATCTCGTCCGATCGACGCGAGTTTTAATTGACAATAATAAAGAGGCCGTTGACTATTTGTAAAGGGTGTATATATATAATTAATTTTATTTAGTACGAGATTTAATTGAAAGTTTTTTACCGAGTCAAGGTGCAGTGATTTTATGTCCGGCGGTAAATTACGTATATTTATTATGTATCGGCTATCAGGTATCCATAAATTCACGTTACATTTAAATCGCTTAAAAGTGCACGCTGTACTTTTAATAAATTATACAGCTGAACGCGAATGTATATACATGCGAGAGCGTATAACCCACATTTCGCAAGGATCGAATAGTTAAGACTTTTTTTTTTTCATTCTCATGAAAAGCTCGTGATACGGCTGAAAAAGTCGTTGGGGGAAAAAGTTTTTCGCATACACAAACAGGCTGAATAATCAAATGGCAAAAATTTTTTACGTGCATCTCCCGTGCAATTAATATAATAGCATTTAAAATCTGCAATGTATTCGTAAGCGTCGAAAAAGGGAGAACTTTTTGAATTGTGTTCCGCTGCGAGCAAAAAGCGTAATAAAATTAATGCGTTACGCGCATATAAATTGCGTTTCAAAAATAAACTTTTTACGGTCCAATTAAGTTTACTGTGACTGCGCGATATTCTCTTTTCTTTTGTGTGATTTACATAACGGATGTCAACTTAAATCTACTTTTATCAAAAACCGAATATTGAACTATAATAGATTTCTAAAATACATTTTCATTCTTATTAAAATATATTTTTAACGATTGCGATTATTCGAAAAATTGAATTTTATAAAAAATTTGTTTTTAATATACTGAAATCCGTAAATATTAATACGGATGCAAGAGTCGACAAAGTTTACTCAGCGTTTCTAAAATGTTTCAAACCGCAATCTCTCGATTATGTAAAATGACATTTGATACAATAGCGGAGATGTTAACACTCTTGCAAATAGTAGAAATAAATTACTGAAATTATACAGTGGACCCGAGGCGGCTTGGGAAACAGTTATTAATATAATTGAATGCTTTGAAGAAATTTGATATTGTGATCGTGAAATGCAGATATAATTGATGCTAAATTTATAATGATCACTTGCATCCAATATTTCATTCGATCGAATGAGTTTTAGAAAGTTTATTGATTAGTTCTAAGTATTCAATTAATTTTATTGGATAGCATAACTTATGTACCCTTTATCGTTCGCTGAATACATTGATCTCGTAGAATTGTTTTAACATAAATAATTGAAATCGTGTTTCTTTCAGTGGAATATGTGAAGTATGAATGTTCACGTCGAAACCTGAATAATCGTTACCTTCATTATTACAATTTAACAAATATTTCATTTACCGAAGTCCAATTATTTAGGTTATCGTATGAAAAATGTGTCGATTATGCGAGATGCAATTATTCAAACTAAATCATAAAACTCTCACCTCCGCGTCACCAACTTATTAACCAAGCCCATGTGAAAGCCTGAACAATCTAAAAAAAAGGAGTATATCGCGCGGCAGGCCTCCGCATTTATCCGCACCGAGGTGCCGAAGTAGGAAGTGCAATCGGTCGGCTTGATTTATCGACGCGTGGATGCGCCTCTCTCTCTCGACTTTATTAAACTCCGCTCACCGGAATCATTTGAATGTGCGCGCGATGTATATATACATATATATTTCCGTTGCGGACATATACCGCAGGGGCGTGTACGCGTGCGTGTGTCGTTGGCGTGTGGAAAGGCTCTCTCGCGCGGATCCTTCCGATAAAAGCTGTACACACACACACACACACACGTATAACGAGGCAATTACAATCGAAAAGCCATTGACGCTTGTAATAACGCCTACGCCCGAGTGTTTGTACACGCGTTCTTATAGACACGTGTGTAGAGGCGGGAATCGTACCTGTGTATATATACGCGTATTTTCTCTCTATCGCTTGGATTCTTTTCGTCGATATTATGATATTGAAATGCGCGAATTATCGGGATGTGTTTTCGTGAGAGTCGATTATTCTTTGTTGTTATATCGAAGTACGCAATTCTGGACGATAATGCACGCTCGTGTGTTTATTACGCGAGAACACATTTTGCACGCCGTTATGCAAGGAAAAGATCAAATTTAACGAATTCGAGGGTAATGTTTATTTAAAACCGCGTATTCGACAAAACGTTTTCGCTGCGCAGATGAATGTTTCTTTAGTGATTTGAGAAAAAATATATATTTGTTCAATTGTATTTTTTGAACTTGTATAATCTAAAAACTGTATTCTGGAAATTCTAAATCGAATTCTTTTCTGAATTTGGACAGATCTTCAACTGTTTAAAGGCAGAGAAAAAAGGATGACGCGCAATACTGAAACAATCGCGAGCATCCAAGTCCATTCGAGAATCTAAGCCAATGTATAAATAGAAATGTCTCATTCTAATTAAATCTGAATCGACGTTAAGGCAAAAAAGTGGCATAAATAAGGCGCGCGCGCGCGCGTCAACTCGATTCGTCAAAATGAGCGTGTGTGGGTGCAAAGCATTTAAATAAAATATAAATTAGTCGCTTTATCTCCATCCCAGGGAATTCACGCGCCTCGTCGCATTATGCTAATCAATCTTTTTTTCGAGCTCGTAACTATATTATTCCAACTCGTGCTATAGGCGATTATTTTTTTTACTACACAACTCGCTATCATCATTATCAAGTAAATTAATGTAATTATCACCTTTGAGCATCCAATAAAAAGCAAAGGTAGAAGCACAAGTATGTAATTTATACTTTTGTCCTCTCCCTGTGTGTACTTTAGCGTTTTATCGGCTATCTAGTCTTTTTTAGGTCGCGTGCAGCGCCGTTAAAACAGTAATTCAAGAAGGTTTGAACGGCACACAGAGGGAGACTCGGACTATTGCGGATAATAATACTTTTTATTAGCCGTATTTCCCATGGATTGCCAAATGCGTTATAAAGAAACGCTTAAGCGACGAACGCGCCTCGCTCGCCCGCTGGATAATTTGCAGTTTCAAAACCGTATGGTTTTCGATAATGTCCGAGGCTTAAGAGTGTCGTAAACATATCGCGCTTGGGACACCGATCGAAGGAGTAAATCAGTCCCGTTTCCTATCTATTTTTGTGTGTAAAGTCTGGCTCTCGAACCGTTCGCTACATTGTTTTGCATTTGAATTTTTACCGATCGTATAATAAATACGGCGGCTTGACAAATAACGGCACCTGCCGACGCAGAAGGAAAAACAGTTTACGTACAGTAATGTAAAAAAAAACGTTGTTTGCTTTTTTTTTTACATCGCGCGCCGTAATGAAACTGCAACGCAAACATAAATTCTTGACTTACGCGCTTGCTCGTTATTGCAAAGTTGCGCATGAGAGAGAGAGACAGAATTTCATAAAAAACAAATTGATTTTCAAATTAGCTCGAAGGAGAGAGAAGCCCATTGTGCGACGAATAAAGCTTCCTGGTTGAATAAAACTGCATACATTATTATATTTTATCATACTGCAGCTTGGTATAAGTATACACGCTGTGTGGGACAAGTTTTTTTCCAAGTCCCTCCCATTTGCCGAACTAATTTTTTATATATCTCCGGCAAGTTACGCGAACGAGTGCACTTCTCTCTCGTAAATTATTCGCTTGTATACCCGCGAGAATTCAGCCATCGAAAAACGATCACGGAGCCCGCGATGAATTTTTCATGAAACATATCGTCGTTTATGCTTATGTGGAAAACTCTCGATATGCGAGAGACCTATCGATCCCCGAATCAACTCCGTAGGCACTTAAAAAGTACTTTCTACATTCCTACATATATATATATATACATATATATGTGTGTAAGTATAGGTAATATTAATCGACGTATATTTGATTTTATTATCATTCGTTAAAATATACACGTTTGCATTCGAAAATCAATATCGAAGCATTTTACGAGCGTGAAACGAAGCCTTTAGTCACGCAGTTAGCATCCGAGCCGACAAATATTTGTCCACCCATTTCTCACCCAGCGACAAGCATTTCACGCCGGCCGTAACCTCCTCCGAGGCAATCCTTCAAAATGTTTCATCGTCAACCAGCAGCACAGCAGCAGCAGCAGCAGCAGCAGCAGCAGCAGCAGCACAAATAACTCGCTCATAACTCCAAGTGATCGCACACAGCAGCTATACCTCTCCCTCTCACGGTTTTCCTTTTTTTCTTCTCCTATACATCCGAACGATGACTGATTTATGCGATCGGAATGATACTGGAAACTCGAGAAAGAAGAAGAGCCGAACAATGTCGTTAATCGTTTTCCACGTCCGAGCCGAGTGGAGTGCACGAGGAGCATTTATCAATGAGGCTTTTGGAAAAGCGGTCCGGGGCGTCTCGTCGTCCGTCTTGAAAAATGGCTTCACCACTGCACGCACGTGTGGGGCCTTGTAATTCGGTCGGACACTTGACGCTGCGAGACTCTGAATGCTCGCCCTGTTATATACAACTTTTTTTTCTACGTTTTCCTCTCTTGAGAGATGTGTCTATATAGAAAGCTAGAGGCGATGGAGCGAAGGTAATGCGTCTGTCGAATCCAATTAAATTCTATATGAAGCCTCTGACAATGGCTGCGCTTGCGCTTTGTTGACGTCGAGTTGCTGTGCGGTGCGCGGGAGACGCGTTTGCGGGTCTTGGGAAAACGGCGAGTGCGACCGAAAAGGAAAGTTACTTGGCTGGGAGCCTTTCGGTTCATTGTCGCGCGTGTTTGTGTGCATGCGCCTTATGACATAATATCTAGCTATTTAAATATACTTTATAAATTCGATGAAAGTGTATTTTGGTCTGGAACAGTTTCAGTGAATGTAAAATCTTACCCGTTTCTTCTGACCTCTTCTTAATTTGATGATGCTACGGAAATTTACTTTCGGTGTGTACAAACGCGATTGAAAATTAAGTGTTTTTCTGCATCCGTTAACTAAATAGCATCAGATTACGTGTTATTTTGTAACAGAATCATAACATTCGATAAGTCAATCTTGAAATATGTTAGGAACTGATTAGGGTGCAATATCGAGCGCGCGGGACCATAAATCACGATAAAGCTTTGGAAAGGGCTTTCCGTTATTAATGACGAAATCAACTAGCCACTGCTTTCCGGCATTCTCACCACATGTTGCGATTAAAGAGATAAAAAGGCCGTTACGCCGATGCTTTCGGAATTTTCAATAAAATCTCGTTATCGATATCTATGCGATAAAACTAAAATAATAACAAAAGTGTGTATGAAAAGCAGATATGACAAATGTATCTTCATTTTTATTTTAAAGCGCACGCGAATCAATATCAAAAGATGCATTTTCCGTATAAGCGAGATATAAAAGTGTAATAAAACCTGTTGATTTCGCGTCCAATTATTTTTCCCATTTTCAATCACGAACGTCGCTTTTATCGGGTTAATTATTGCCGTTTGCGGTAATACATTACCTTCTCTCGTATTACTTTATTTTGCCCCAACATTCAGCTGTCAATGTTGATCTATCGATTGGCCTATATTCAAGTTAAAAGGTCATTTGTATCATTGAATATCAAAAATGTTTACAAACCATAATCAATTCAGAGTACCGTTTTGACGTTGCTACTATTTTAACATATTCCAATCACGCAAATTCACAAAATTTTCCATTTATGATGCATGTAATATTAACGACCCATATCCTTCGCTCTTAAATCAACAATTAAAACATAAAATTACAATATGTCCAGACCGGTGCATAGGTATATTTTTATATCTCTTATACAGGAGGTACTATTGCATATTACGTACCATGTATATCTACAGATATCAATAAGATTCGAAGCTCACGTTTGGTTCGTAAATTTTTAGCACAAATCCAGGCGAGAGAGAGGAAGTGCATCGCTAATATACAGCTCGGCCTACATCGCGTGAGTGTAATATCGTGCGCGCGGTGCGACAGTTCAGGTCATCCAATTGATAACAGTTAATTCCAGTATAAATTTGCGATCGGGGTAATGGGGTTGAATGGGCCCGTGATCGAGCGAGCCGATTGAAATTTAATGGGGATTAATAAACGCTTACGAAAGCATTTTAATTTGAAGGCTCGCGCGAACGATGGGGCGATCAGCTGCGAAGGACAGATGCGCTTTAAATAGGGATTTTTCAGCGCTGCCGAGGAGGGGATTTCCTTTTAATTTTACGATGCGAGTTTAAAATTTCAATTCCATCGTTTCTCTGAAGATTATATGAGAAAAATATTATTTTCGAGTTGTGAGTATAATTCCAACGATATTGCACGCTTTTTCGAATCGCGCATAACTGACTATAAATACACAAAATGTGCGCTGAACAACGAACGAGCATCGCACTGGATAATACGCTAATCCTTTGAATAATCTACAGTAAGAAATTGCTTATATAAGCGTGTATATATATATATCCTCGATTTCACGCCAGTACTCGGCAACAGCAAATTACCACCTAAACATAAACAACAATTATCTCGGGCAAACGAGCTTAAACCGAGACTACGAACTCCACACCTCTGCACAAATGCATATATATATATATATATCGGCGAACAAAATTAAAAAAGCCACAGCCCGACGTTGCGCGAACGAGTTCTCTCCCTCGTCCGTTGATTCGCGTATACGATGTCCGTATCTGCAAACAGTTATACATCGCTATCGAAGATCCTGTGGCCCGTCGACCGAACAAAAAAGGAAACGCACTGTGCCGACCGTGCGAATGTACAACTCGCTTACGGATAAGCCACTTATCGCTCTCCGCAATTTTCGTGCGGAGGCCAAGGTGCACCTGAACAAAAAAAAAGAAAAGAAACGCGAGAGGGAACACGTGTTGAATGCGCCGCAGCTACTTGTTGCACGCGCGCGCGCGTGTGTGTGTGAGAGACCGCGAGAACGATAAGAGAGGAGTGACGCTCTTATGTAACGAGTCGAGGGGGACGGCATATACACGCTTCTTTCAGTATGCGCCGGGGTTTGGCTTTTATTATATGCGCGTATGAGCGCGACGAAAACGTAGGCGCGTGCCACGCGATCCGCGCGTCGCTGGGATTGTTTCGGTGTGTCATATACACATCGCGAGCGCGTGTGTAAGCGAGCTCGTAAATCTGTGAGCTGGGAATCGAGCGGAGCCGCGATGTTGCGATAATAATGTGCGCCGAGTGTTTATGTGTGCCGTAGGAATTGAACTTTTTGCCTGGGGACTTTTCTCCAGGGGAAGTGCAGCCGATTGAATTATGCTTGCTGGCTTGTGTTGGCTGCTTTTTTCGGAGCAATAATGTGGAGCAGGTATGTCGTAGCTTTGCTTCGCGTATATATGTATGTGGTTTTTTGTAGGTCGATTGCGTGATACTTTCGTTTTCGGTTGACTTTTCTCGCGTTCTTTTAACCACACTACTGTGGTTTAATTGGCGGAAGATTGTTTTGCTTTTTTACCATTGCAATCGTTCTAGCTGAAAATGGCTTCGGCGTTTACTGAATTGTCTTTAATTAGTTGAGTGCAAAAAATGTCAAGTTTTTGTCGTAAAATATTTTGTATATACTTACATTAGGAGAAACGACTTTTTTTTAATGCTGCGACTACTTTTCACATGGCAGTCGTGAAACGGGGAAAACGGGAGTAGGAAAATTACTATAATTAGTACTTGTCGTAAACTCGGTAAATTTAACAAAACATTTTACTAAACATCAACAGAGAACCGAGCAATTACTCGTAAGTCCGCGCATTTCGTCCGCTGGAAATTAGAAAAACTATTTACCTCTGCGCAATTTATACCGGTGCGATACTTAAATCTTTTACTTTCGCAAGTTATCAACGCATATAAAATGCTCGCAGACGAAGATTCCCGTTGCGTTCGCAAGAGTGACAGAGCACAAACACGTTATAGTTCACAGGCTACTGAACTTTTAGGGTCACGATGAGGCAACGATTATAAAAATTACGAACCTAGTCGCTTCCGACCTCGCGTATAAAGCGTTCGTTAATTCTTTCGATGTCGAGGAATAGCGGCAATAATGCAAATGCACGATTGTTGGGTAGTTGTTCGATGCACGGTACTCGCATAATCGATTTCCTGTGCCACCGCAGGATTGCGCCATCGAACGACCCATGCGTTATATAGCTCGCATTCACCGAGTTCAGCGTTGAGACGCTCGAGAGTGCAGTGCGTGTATTTGTGTGTGTAATAACTTACTAAACTCTCAGGTTAATGACCTTGCAGTTGATAAGAGGTTTCACTCGCACCGCAGAGAAAAGAGTGTTTCCTTTATTTTATGGTTAGATAATGCTTTTTTTTTATGGCGGCGGCTTTCGTAGTTCTTGTTTGATCGAGTTGCCTTTTCATTTGGAAATGATATAAGTTTTTTTTTCCTAAAAAGGAGTTTAATTAATGATGTTTTTTATACGTATTGGATTAAGAAACAGAATAAGTTCGAGTTTAATTTATACTTTATTTATACTTATTACAACATATTTATTTTTACAAAAAGAAAGTTATACACCTGGAGAAACTTATATAGTAAATACACAGAAAATTCATCATCGTTACTTTATTAACTTTTAAAATGTATTTTACCGTATACCATTTATAAGTCATAATTAATTGTTACGTACAGGTGCGAGCTCGCGTTTTCCACTGTTTCTTCCCCTTATTTGCATATAGACGATTAGTTCAACGTTAAAAATATTGAAACAAAAAGAATACGTAGCAGATAAAGTTAAAATGTACTGCTTTGATGTACTGCCTTAAGCAATCCGAGTTGTGTTTTTTTCTACTGCACATAAGCCAAATCCAGATTCGAATATTTTTAAGAAAATACGTTCCATTCTGTGGATGTAAGGAGATGCCATTTTAAAACCTATAGCTCCTTTGAGGCACGGAAAGGTTGGTTTAGCTATTGCCATAGTGTGCCTGTCACGATAAAACTCGATCCTGTTCCTCGCCCACAAAAATACTGTAAAGCAAATGTCACTTTTATTTTTCTAATAGATCTCTAAGCAATTATGTGTACTGTAAATATTGAGTACACTTCGTTTGCTGCTTTGAATATCATCATCGTCGCAATCAAAATAACAATGAACCTTGGATTCTTTGATCTATTTATGAAAGTAGCAAATATGACCTCATCTTGTATAACAATACACTCTTTGTAAAAATAGAGTAGAAATCAGTCACGCAAATACGCTGTTTATTTTTACAGAATATTTTTGTCCAACAAACTGCATTATTTGCTATTTGCTATATGCTCCTCAAAAAAAATTCTTCGAAAAATTTTAAAAATGTTTTCCGCGTGCGTGAGCATGTGTGTGCGTTGTTTTCAAGCTTACATTTGCATTCGTATCATTATCGTAGTAGTAAATAGTATGGATTTCCGTTTTGAAACTCATTCATTGGCTATAAACAATGACATTCAATTTCCACGGGCAATGTACGCAGATAGAGCGATAACCATCGAAAAGAACAGGCGTCAACGCTTACTTCTCGACGTAAAGAAAAAAGTAAGCAGCAAAAACACCGCAGGCAAAGAAAAGCGTGCGCGCGATCCTACTTTTTCTTCGCTAATTAATCGTAATCTCGAGGAGTCGGGTGTAAAAAAAAGTGTAGCAAAAAAATGAGGATGCGACGGCGCAGAAGCACACAAGAAAGAAGGTCGTCGGGCTGAATTATTGTTGTGGAGGATCGCACACCGTGCGGCGCACGTTTTAGTTTCACCGCGCGAGTGAAATTTTTCCGCGCAGCCTCTCGTATAGCACGCACGCGCATATATAACAGAGAAAAACAGGTCGCGCGGACGGATATCGCGTGCATTCGTGAATCCCGGTGATAATCGAATGGCTCATTAATTGTATGGCTCTCTAGAGAAAATCCATTCATCTCGATACCGTATTCCATCTTTTCGCAGATTATATATACGTAATAGTCACACAATACGTTCCTTTCCAGTGTCGCGTACTTCATTTATGCATATATTCGATGCTCAAATGTGTACGCGTGCGTTGTGCGCTTTGATTTTTCCGCATAAATTAACGTCGCGTAAATCGACGCCGCTTATACTCCGATGTTAATTTATCGCGTATGGCCGGAAGATTTATGGGGTACGCGGGGGGGTAATTAAGCGTTTGAGCCGCTGTAGCCGGGGGATTTATGATTTTGGGCTGGAATTCGTTTGTGGATAAATTAGCTAAATGGAAAGCTGTATTTTATTTCGTTGCGGGTACTGCGGACTTGGATTTTTGTGTTAAGTATATATTGATTAAACGATTACATTTTTCTGTTTGATTTCGATATAACGACGGTATTTTGCGTTAATTGCGATGAAATTATGGCGCTGAATGTGTGAGTTTTCCATTATCAGCTGTGATTTCGGCTTATTTAGATGAAAATCCATTAGCATTCGTGGGCAAATGACAACAATTCAAACTTTAGAATAGAATATTTGGCTTTGTGCAAATGTATACGTCATATATATTCTAGAATAACGAAGCTTTCAATTTAACAGTGTTCCAAATTCTATTCGGCCCAACTATTTTGAAAATATGAACGATTCTTGCTGTTCAAAATCAAGTTTCGACGAACGATGGAAAACGAAAAAAAAAACATTCTCCTTTACATCACAAAAGCATTATTTCACCTCGCGGCGCAGCTATTGCACCGAACTTTGATAAAAATTTTACCACCGTCTCCGAGAACTTTTCCGCTCTCCCGAGCGTGCAAAGCAAGACTCGAGCGAACACCGAAAAGCATCTCTAAAACAACGCTCTCTCTCCATCCCAAGTCTCTACGGTATCCAATTACACCGCGAAAACTGAAAGCGTCGCGGTATTAGAGCCTCGCAGGCAAATTGAAATAATCCCGCCCGCGCGTCACACACACATACACACACGTATAACGCGTCGAAATATCGTTGCCGCGACGGTACAATGTACGGGAGGAATAGTTGCGCGGCTCTCGGCGCCGCCTGTCCATGACGAAACCCTTGAATAGTATTCGCCTTTCCGTCGCGCGGCCAAGTGGGGACATGCGCGCACACTTTTCCTACGACGACAAAACACAGTCTTATGCCCTGCGCGTGGGCAACGATTTGCGAACAAAGCCACGTGTGTGTGTGTGTGTGTGTGTGTGTGTGTGTGGTAAACACGCGCCGCTCAGACGCGAGAGAGGGACTTTCTAATTGTGCCGCGAGCTCACCTTATTAAAAGTGCGCCTGGGCTTTTGCGTCAGATATATATATGATGTGTGTGTGTGTGTGTGTGTGTGTCCTTCGTACGGTACGTTCGTTGGTCTCTCTTTTGAAACGGCGAGAAGGAGCTGAAGTCGAGTTCGTTTTTTTTTTTCTGTTCGGGTGTGATAATCGCGGTTGTTTAGAGAGTTTGGATAATGAAACGCTGTTGATGCTAATTGTCGGGGAGTTTAATTTGGCGGAATGGGTGGTAATGGGTATACCAGGCGCGAGTATACACGTATATATGCATATACATGTCGAGTTGTGATCTTCATTGTTTTGCAACGTTTCGTTTCGCAAAGATGAAGTATATATTGTGGCGCGATGGAAATTAGCATAATGAAAGAGTGGTAATATTCGCTTTTTTATTCGGATCGTATTATATATACAAAAGGACAGCGATGGCTGTCAAGTCTTGTGTAAACCTGCTAGATTGAAGTCTTGATTAAGCTTTATTGACAATGTAATCTGACGAGATGCAACACTTTTCCTTAGCTCTGGTAGTCGTTGTAAGACACGAGTCTATAAGATAAAGTTTGACGTGCGAAAGTGCAAAAGTTAAGTGTACAAGAATCCAGTTTATAAATTCTGCAGCGATCCTTGTTTTTTTATTGCGATTTTCTTTTTTAAATGTTTATGCGTATACAAACATCTAGATCTGTTTTATTTAAGTTCTAGATAATTTAACTTAATAATAAGCGTTAAGAAATGTTTTCGCGACTCGCTAAGAGTTGAAGTAATGAAATCAAATGCCATTCATCATTATCTTTACGATTAAAGAAACTATCTCATTCATTCATCCGTACTCGAGTTTATACAGCGGTAAAAACTATCGCGGCAATTTCTACACTAAATACTTTCCTTTCTCGATATCTCAGACGCAACAGTTCAACCGTAACCATTACTCCTGCACCCATAAAACTAATAACAAAATAGATCGTATACGAGCCGAAAATATTTTCTTTCTCTTCAAAAGAAAAAGATAAAAAACGGATACACAAGCAATCATTCAAAACTACCGTAGCATAATCGCTCGAGACGAACGCTTGTTTCGTAACGCCCTCATAATGAGCAATAAAGTTTTACACCGAACTTTCGATCGGCGCGCTCCGAGCATATAAGTATATATGCACTACCGGCCTCTCGTCAGGCTAATAAAACTCGGAAGGCCCACCGCCGTCGCGCTAATAAAACGATCCCAATTAACATTTAAATAGGGTTGGAATTTAATTAGACAGTTTTTCTCGGAGCGCGCACTTAGAAAAATTCGACGAAGTTTGAATCCTTCGGCGAAAGCCTTACTATATATACAGGATAGATAATCGATCGCGGGAAACGCGAGCCGTTCGACAACAGTATAATAATTCGCGAAACGGAAGAAAAGCCCAATGACTTTTCTTGCCGCGATATCCTCTTTGATACTTATTGTAAAAGGCACTTTATGACCTCGAATAGACGCGCGCCGGTAACTTTCTCGATGTCCAATCTATTCTCGATATATTTTCTATCTAATATAAAAGAATACATAGATACGACATTCCCTCGGGGCGCTATTACAAAGGCACGCAAAGTTTCATTAACGTCGGCTTTATTTAATTAGCCGTGTGCGACGCCGGCAAAAGGAGCAGTCAGCCTAACCTCCGCGCGCGCAGAGCCGTACAAATTGAATTCGGTAGAGTCCCGGCGAATGTGCCTTTACACCTCCGTAATTGCGCGGTTCTGGGCGCGGACTCCACCCGATGATTATGATGTTTACGATTTAATTTAAAGGGAAAAAGCAACAGCAGCATTGATATCCGAGGGACTGATCGATCCGCAGCCATACGAGGGATATCAAAGGGAAAATACTTGCGCTGAGAAAGAGAGAGAGAGAGGGGCAAGGCTGTCCGGTTTCTCTCTCACACACACACCTCTCTCTCTCTCGCTTCTTTGCGCGCCTACGTGCGGCAGCGGTCACGTGTAGGTGTGCGAGTGCGCGCGGCGAATGTATATAGTGTGCGCGATACGAGGAAAGTTGGCTTTCGATGAGAACGGAAATAATTGAGAGCTACGCGCAGGAGATGGGAGCTGATGCGCCGTAACGTTTGAATTTTCAGATAAATTGCTTCTACGTTGTGGATTATTTCCTTTCTGTCTTTATCTTTTTCTTTGGTGTCGAGATAAAGTTTGCGAAATTGTTGCCTTCGCTACGAGTTCAGCTTTCGAGGTGATCGTCGTATTTTGAGTGTAGCGATGTTAATCAACGTCATTCGCTTGTTCCACTACTATTTGAACGAGTCAAAGTTGGGCGAACTTCAAATTTCCATTTTACGCGCACGAACTATGCGGATTGCAGTCAGTGATGGATTAGATTATCGAAAGTGCAATTTGATTAACCAGTCAATTCTTAACGTCAATCAGACTGAAATTACAGTTTCAGTCCTGGCCAAATGATGGAAGAAGCGGACTGTAATTTAAACGGACCGATGACTGCTAATGAAGCATTCCGAGATTGAAATACGCTAACAATGCTCAATCGGTAAATTAAGCGAGATTATATAAATTTCAAGTTCATATCGGTAAATTGCATTTAATAAAAAACGCAAATTCAGATAAATTCAGAGCCTGGTGAACTAATGCAACATTACCGTACATATGCGAAATACATTTACTATGGTACGATATGATGAATAATTTCTATGTAGAAGTGCAGCAAAAAAATTCCATTACACGAAGCCGCAGAAAACACGTCAGTCTCTCATTTCACCTCGTGCAAAATATAAGATTAAGTATATTAATTAATTAATCAAAGAAAAATCTTCAAAGCATCGCAAGAAGTTGACGCTACGCGCGCAGTGGCTCCGTAGACCCACTTTGTTGTCGTGTATAAATAAAACTGCAGGCTCCTTCCGAAATTTTCCCAGTGCGTATCAAGCGGTGGAAACAAAGAGAGTCTCGCAAAGCCGCGAAGACGAAGAAGAAGAAGAAGAAGAAGAAGAAGTAGCCACAGGAGAAACAATGAAAAAAGAAAGAGAAGAGAGAACCAGCGGAGAGATATAGAAGCAAGAACGAATAGCCATATACGCGAGTGTAAGAGAGAGAGAGAGAGAGAGATACGCACGTATAAAAGCGCGGCACACATGGGCGTGATAGCACCGGAGGAAGTTTTCATCGGGGAGAAAAAATCCCTCTTTTCGCCGCGCGCACACAGAATATATAAACCCTTTGCCGTGTGCACACGTGCGAAGAGAGATCCTCTCTCGCGCTTACTCTCGCTCTTCGATTTTACATTGGACATAAATTTTTGCTGCCGCCGCGGCGCGTCGGCGTGAACCTTATAGGCTCTCTCTCTCTCTCTGTCTCTCTCTAACGCTGCGAGTGGGGCATTATAAAAATCCCTTATCGTCGGATCAGCTTTAATGAATTTGTGTACGCGAGGAGGCTTCTTTTCGAGAGGTCGCGGTCAAGAGGGAGGTGTAGAAGACGTTTATCTCTTGGGAAACCGCGTCCGACGGACTCAACTTTTTCTTCTCTTTTTTTATTTTTCATTGGCAGATAGTGGGAGATTCCGAGAGGGAAGAGAGAGAGAGAGAGAATTTTTCTACAAAGATAATAAGAAACCATATGGGAAGTTTCGCGGATACTAAGTTGCACGCGTAGGATGAGGAGAGCTTATTTTGCTCTTCGAACGGCTGGTGATTTGTGGTCGCGGGGCTTCTTTCGATGGGAGAGAAGAGTTGGACAAATTCGAGCTTGTGAGCCTTATAACTTTCGGAGTTGACGTAAATTTTGAAGATTCTTTGGTGATCTACTGATATTTTTAGCTCGGCTGGAATTGAAATGGAATTGATGGAAGCTACTGAAACAACAAAAAGTGCCATAATATAGTTATATACTTTGTTAAGTCGACATAATTGATGAATGTTCTTCTCTACTTTCAAGGCTTTCATTCCAACAAATTAGTCTTTTACTAATGGAAGTAGATCTATAATTGACGCTAAATTCAATTTAGAAATGCACCATTCCATCCCATTGCTCCTCTTCAACGGCAACTCCGAAACAGGTTCAGTTAAAAGTTCGGTGGCAGTTGTCGGCGAAATTCGCTTCGCGCGCCATTCGGTAAATCTCGCGTACATACACTCGTTGATCAGTCATTTAGAAAGTAGCTCACTACGGGCGAATAGATTTAAATTGACTTTTAATCGATCGGCGCGAGCGCGCGGGAAAACACGTCGGGGCCCGAAAACTCTGCGCTCAATTATCGCTCGTTTTTCATCGCAACGAAGTCCGCGCACCTACCCACGAGCGCTAAATTACATAAATAGAAAATTCGTTCTATAGATATTTATTATTATTTAATCCAGTTTCCGTAAAACGCGCGCACGCATATATAGAAAGCGAATGCATTCCGTTTCGATACTAATCTGCACCCATTCATTAACTATATAGCCACACCAGAAACCATAAATTACGAATGGAGCTTATGCAATTTACGCGCTTATAAAAAATTGGATAAACAAATTGCGTTCTTACTTCCTCGTCGAAAGAAACAAAAAACCAAAAAAAGCGTAACGACAACCCACAATAGATCTCTGAGGCTCGTGTTATCCTTATAGCATCGTCGCAAAGTCGATTGTACAATCGATCGCGACAATAAAAATATATGGTCATTGCGAAAAGCCTCCCTCTCCGCGATCTGCGTCGGTCGAGTGTGCCTCGTCTATATATATGTAAAAGGTAAGGAGTAGAGGCCACGAGACGGAAGACACTGGTGTTCTTTCACGAATCGGGCCAGTCGCGTGGGTCGAGCAGACTCGTGTATATGTGTACACACTATGCGAGCGGTCAGTCGCGACACGTACGCTTGCCCTCTCTCTCTCTCTCTCTCCTTCTCTCTTGTATATAGCTTCTATATAGTGTGCAGCAAACACTCGTATGCGTGAATCGGCGTCGCTGCTGTTATACCGGCGAGACGACGACTACGACGACTGACTGGTGGTGAATGACTCGCGAGGCGTAGGAAGGAACTCGCAGCTCCGAGAGAGATGATGACCATCACGATCTCGCCGACGGTCGTCTAATAAGCCGACAGAGAGACGTTTCATTCATAAAAGCGCCTCGCCTCTGTGTGTATGTGTGTGTGTGCGCAGCGTCTGTGTCTGTCCTACTCGAGCTGCTTCTTCTTCTTCTGCTGCTTCTCCTTATACGTGCTTTGTGCAGCGCTTTTTTCTTTTTGACTCGTTCGTGAATCGATCGTGTAATAAGAGAGACTTTTTTGGCGAGGATTCTGCTACGGCTGAGACGAGGATGTGCTCTGGATCAACTGAATTTCTTGAGAAATCTACATTCGTGGCTGCGGGATTCAACTTGTTTTGCCTTTTTTACTGAACTTTTTTGCTAGTGGACTAAATGTGTTTCGTTGTTTGTTTCAAGTCTCGCTCATTGGTCTGGCTAAAGAGTTTGATTTAATTTTAAACTTACTGATGCATTCGGAGTTTAACTATTGAACTAATTTAGTTGTTTGATTAGTCTATAAAAGCTGCAATTATTACACGATTATTTCAAGTAATTGATAATCAACCGCAAAATAAGTATGAATTACTGTGTATTCAACGACTTATCGGCATATTCTTTCATTACACGAAAGAGGAAGCCAAAACGAGATCGCGGAGAACATACCTGAACTTGATCCAACGTTCCATTACATTTTGAACTCGACTCAAGGGACACTTGGCGTTCTTCTCAACTCTATAAAACTGATAAAAATCCCACTCGCTTTCCAGCGCAGTCAAAGCTCGTTCCAAATCGCACAAATACACATCGAGAGCAATTACGGATAAGCGGCTCCCAAGCCTCGCCGTGTGTGTGTGTGTGTGTAACTGTAAAACGTACTCCCCGCTCGGCTCGAGCGCTAACAGCTGATCCGCATCTTGTATAATAAGGCCAGAATTTAAAAGGCATCCTGCCTAGAAGATCACAAAAGGCCACCTCGAGCTTCCGAATATCCAAAATTCTCAACGGTTCGCAGGATGGTAGGTAGTCCCTATTGTCCACTGCATCCCCCGTTGTGCGCGTGTACCGCATGTATAAGCGACTAGCAGAGAAAGAAGGGTCGAAGCAAGGCCAAGAGTGTTTGATGTAACGCGAGATATATATATTCGGTGTCGCGCGCTCCGCTACATACATCGCGAGCGAGAGAAGTGGGCGGAGATGAAAATATCGTTAGTTGTGTGTGTAGCTCTCTCTCTCTCTCTCTCTCTCTCTCGGTCCTTCACTCGCTCTCTTTTGTACAATAAACTGCACGAGCTGTGCGCGCGCCCGAGGGGACGACGACGACGACGACGACGACGAGGCGAACTCGACGTGTGACAATGAGTCCGGAGAGCCCGGAACACGTTCTCGACGCGCTGGATTACGGACTTCGGAGGGATTCGTCTTTGCATGCGAACTGCTGCCAGTCTAATATGTGCGTGAGCCGATGTGTCGCGAAGATAGATCGAGACTGTGCTTCTTTGTTTGAGTCGAAGTAGCGTATAGTAGGATCAAACGTGAGCTTCGTTTTTTGGTATAGCGTGTAACGCGTGTACTACTTTGACGAGAAATTAGTGGTGCGCGTATAGCGTATATAGTTTTAGATGTGAAAGGGGCTTTTTGTACGCTTAATGAGATGTGGCTTTGGACAAGTGGATATTATACGCTTCGTCTGTTCGAGAATGATTCTTTGTGCGTTTGAGGAGAGAGATGGGTCGGATCGCTTCGTCTGAGTGACGAGACGACAAATGATTCCTCGGGATTTTACGCTCTAACGAACTAATGTCATTTTTCACAGATTTACACGCGGATACGCCACTTTTGCCATGGGCATAGTTTGTTTCCGTTGCTTAAAAAATGATTTATAACAAATTCTTTCACAAGGTAAAAAATGCACTATGTTAGTATAAGATGATTTGTTGAAGTAGGTTTCAAAGTCAGTGCAATATACGTGGAAAGCCACAAAGCTTCGTCTTCATCTCGTTTTCTCTGGGGTTATCATCTCTTCGGTTTACATCGCAATCCGCAAGGAGAGATGCCGCCGCCTCGAGTTTCCAGCACTCGCGCACACGCACACTGCACACTGCATATACCCCGCCTCAACTATTTTATCTTTTCACTGTGCTCTCGCGGCGTACAATTCTCCTTCCGGTACAAACATACGTTTCTATTTGTCTTGGAATTCCTTTGGCGCGAGGCTGCAGCAACCGAGCGCTCCAGTGCATTATTAAACCATTAACTGCTGAACCGAAACCCCGAGCGTATCTCTCCTCCTTTTTCAAAGATATTCATATATAACTTTGAAGAAATATCGCATTTGATACGAAAACGCGGACCGGGTGAGATTATTGTAATTTGTATTTATGTAGAAAGATTTTATATGGGATAACGCGTTTGGCGTAGTTGCCACGTTCGGTGCGTGTAAAAGGCGAAGGAAACGAATTTCAAAGCCAGTTTTATAAAGATTAGTTGTTACGGCTTTACGAGCGAAAACCGATAAGCATAAAATCGCGCGAGTGCGTAAAAAGCGGAAAAATAAGGGAGGACGGGGGTAAGAGAGGAGATCGTCATCGCGCTACTCCGCTTTCCAGGATTAATTTTACGCCGACGTAAATTTCGAAGCTCCTTTTAATTTCCCCAACCCGCGAGGCGATGAAAAAGCGAACGTCGATAATTTGGTTTACCGTCCAATCTCAAAAACTATCCGCACAGTTTCACCAACGCTGCACACGCGTTCAACCAAGCCTCCGAAGAAATTCTATCTATAAGACCCAACCCACATAACAAATGGGCACCCATATATACATATATATATATATATGTACAGCCCGGACAAAATGGAATATTTATTACAGTCGTGTGTTCTTCTTGCGCTACTTCTTGCTTCAAAGAAAAGAAAGAAGAACAAGAAAAAGAAGAAGAAGAAGAAGAAGAAGTCCAATGAATAGCCGAGGGACAAACAATTTAGCAGCGACGCACGTGCAGCAGAAGCAGCAGAGCAGCAGCAGCAGCAGCAGCAGTGAAAAGAAAGAGAACGGGTAATAATAGAGAGCGAAAAGGAGAAACCGGTGTATAGGACGGAGCACCGCTCTAAAGAGGGTAGTATAGGATTTCGCCGCGAGCGCATGGAGGCAAAAGGAGCAGCCACGGCGTACTTACACTTGCAAATCCGCTCTGTAGTAGAGACTCTCTTCTGCTCCGCGTATATACGCATGCTCATTACCGGTATTTCGACGACGGAAAAAAGAGGAGGTGAGAGAGAGAGAGAGAGGAAGTGGAAGAAAAGGACCAGAGACGTGTACGCTTGTGTTGGCCTTTTTTTTTTTTTCGGTGCACGGAGATGGCGCGAGGTCGCGCTGGAGAGAAAAAAAATTTATTCGTGTCCCTTTATGTCTTAATTGTGAATTCAGTGGGATGCGTTTTGGGTTACGTGTGGAATTGCTGCTGCTGCTGCTGCTGCTGTGGTCCAGAGATGAATTATTTTGCTATCTTTATGCGTTCTGGGAGATGTAAGGGATTGCGAAATGCTCTCGCTTTTACTTTCGATGGAAAATTTAGGAAAATGCTAAATTAAATCTATTTCGGACGTCATATATGCTTAATGAATGAAAATAATTATTGTATTAGTTTGCGTACTTTATATACAATTTTTTATATGAGAGAGTCCAAATGAATTTTATTTTTATATATGACGTCTGAATTTCTCGGAGTATTTCCAGGAACAAAATATGGGCAATTTCTTTTGGTATTCAATAATGGAATTCATTCTGCGTACGTATTCGAACATATTCGAGATAATTCCCATTGTGATAAAAATGCATGCACGATGTACGATGAGGCGAGCTGAAACGGATACACCTGACGATAATAACTGTATCAATTTAAAGGACAATTTCATAAATATAAAAGAAATTATATGGTAAATGCAATTACCTTAATTTGATACATGTGGTAGATGAAAATCGCTTCAACTCTTAAATGTAGAAAGTGCGAGGAGCATTTATATTCATATTAAATTAATTATACGTGATATATAACTTTTTTTCAGTACATAACATTATTCCAAAGTATAAAATATTATAAAAAAACGTCTAAATCATCATAATGTACTTTCATGTATATTTAATATCTATTTTTGTGTTTGTTTTTCAACAAGTTAACAATATACGCAAGTATAAAAGCCTTCACTTACAAGCCCTATAAAGTTTTGACCGCTATCCAAATAAATACCATAAACACATATGATTAAAGAAAAGCAACTGCAGGCAATAACATGCAGAGACAGAGAAAGAATGAGACAGATATATGCCTGTCGACAATCGAGAAAAAGCGCGTGAAACAGTCAGACACATATACCTATATCCTTATATAATTCGACGTCTGCCATACGGCGCAGCTCTGCACCTGTCAAGCAGCGTTAAACAAGCCTCTGCACCGCATCCGTCCAAACCCTCGCACACACACGCACTGGGTATCGCGAGAGAGAGATAGAGAGAGAGACAGAGAGAGACATGCACATGGAAGCAAACCACCGAAGACACCCTCGACCGCAAGCAATTCCACCTTAGCCGAATCGGTTGAGCGCGAAATTTTGCGCGTGTCAGGTGCACATCAAGACGCGCGCATACCACTACATAGCCCCTATATTGCCCCTAATATAACTCCAGTGCAGCGATTGTGGAGCGCGCGAGTCCGCGGCTTCTGACGCTGACGAAATTACACGTCGCAGAAGGCGCAATTTCAGGGTGTAGCCAATAGCGTAGCTGCTGAATAGGTATTGTTTTTGATTTGGAATCGTAGAGCGTCGGATGCATTGATTGACGCGATGATGGGCAAAGTTTGGATCGTAATTGGTAGAGCGACTGATGCTGATCGACTTGCAAGATGGATTACCGGTGTACGGTATATGATGTTTTTAGGCTGATTATCGCTGCGCTTAGAAAGTTGGACGATGAGAGAATATTTAAGTGACTAAGCACTAAGATTAAGGATGCTAAGTATTTCGATTTGAGAAGAAGAATTAATTCCGTCTGATTAACATCAACATTTCATTGCTCAAACAAGATGTAAATTAGTTCACCGAAAATATTACTTGTAACTCTAAAAGTATCATCGCTTCTAAAATTATATTATTCTCTCTGCCTAGCTTAATAACAAATTTTCAACGCGAAAACTTCAATTCTCCCGCTGGCGAGAACATAATTAATTTTATATAGTCTTTATTGATTAAGACTCGCACCTTATCGATCGATTTGCTAACTAACTCGATAATACATTTTGTTTCTGGATAGAATTAATAAGCTGTTCCGAACGTCAAACATAATTCACTCGCGTCAAAGTCTTAATTACGTGCTACTAGCAGATTCATGAGAAAAATATAGCTAAATTGAATCCTGCGCGTCGGCAAGAGAAATGTCAATCTTTGAGCTTGGAATATTATAAAATGAAACTTTTCGTTTAAACAATCTCATTTTTTTTTAAAATAAATTATGTTATAAAATGGTGCAAGATTAAGAATATCGATTGTAATATTTGTTGTATTTACTAAGACGAGACTCGTTTATTTTTCAATGAAAAATGTATAATAGTGTACCTATATGATTCAGAACAAACCTTTATAAATCGAGATAACGTTATATTTACGATTAGTAACAGCTATACTCCATCGATTTTGATAAAATACATGTATCTTTGATTGACATCTCCCAATCAAAGTTCAAACAATGCGCAACATCGAGCGTGCAAGTATAAACACAAATACCGTACTTCCCTCATTTCTACATTTTCTCGTAAACTTGTATAACTATGACAATCGAATCCAATTCCCCTGCATCACCCTCGACGATTCCACCCAAGCATCTCTCGACCATAAACGCATTAAATTAAGAAGCGGTAAATTAGACATTTGATCCGATCACAAAGCGTCAACGCGATGAAATATCGCCGAACAACCGAATCTGTATCGTAAGAATTCAATTAAATAAGCCCCTATATATATAACCATATATATCCACGATTCACCACCGCATAAGGGCGGTAAGGAATTTAAACTCTCTCTCTCTCTCTATCTTTTTCTCCGTGTCGCACACTCTCACAAAACGCGCGCGGACGCGCGAACGAAATTAACGTCAATTACGAAAAAGTACGACGGTGGCGGCGACGACGGTCCCGCGTACGTGCGCCTATGCGTCGCGCGTGAGAATGGCTGCGAGCCAATTGTCGCTATGTATAGTACTCGAGAGCGATCGAGTTTTACGAGACTGCCGCTATCTCCCCTATAGGCGCGATTCGAATAAACGGGAATATACGCGACGCGATCGGCGGGATGGAGAGGTAGAGGTTTTTGACCGAGCGATTGTGAACAGGTCTTTTTTTTTATTATTAATTATTATTTAATTGACCTAGATCTTTTTCCCCATCACTGTCGTTATGATTTAGTTAGAAATTAAGATATAGAATTTTAATAAGTGGTAAAATTAATATGCATTTTATGATTGAATTGTTTATTAATGATCGATTAATTGCGATTGCATTTGTATCCATTGTATTGCATTGTAATTATACATAATAATTTTATACATCTTTTCTGTTTCAGGTAAGTTGACAATCCACAATATCGCACGAGCAGTAAGTACGCAAAAAATTATCTACCCTACGATAACAACACCCAGTGGAGACACTCGGACAATAAATTAAGCTCGTTCGTATAGAAAAACATAAAAACGGGAATAAAAGCAGGAAACGGGCGCTTTAATTTTCAAGCATTACTCGATTCCCGCGAGTGCAATCGTCGGGCAAAAAGATAACCGGAACGCACGCGCATATCGAGCCGTTCATATTGGCGCGTCCCATCGATAATCGCGCTCGACAATCACAATCCCCATTCATCGGTGCAATCGCAGGCTCCAGCGCCGCAAGTATGTTTTAGCCGGAGCGAAAATTCCCGATGCATATATGCCATTGCGTATACCGTGGACCAGTGTGCGAATTATCGAGGGAGCGACGTGATTCCCGATAATACGCGTGAAAAGCGTGTATCGAGCCAATCAGTTGCATCGTTCTGTTTCAGAAATTCTGTGTGTGCGTTAGTGTAAGGGTGTGTTTGTGTGTGTGCGTGTGTCGAGGAATCGATTGGAGTTTATTTGGCGCGAGAAACCGAGTTATTTTTCGGACGCGAATGAGAGCAGCAAGTTTGCCGCGAGGTCGGTTCGTTAAGCGCGCGCAGCTCGTCCGTCTGTTTTCGGTGCTTTATAGCGGGTGTCGGTGATAAAAAGTTTGCCTCTTAATGGATAGCCGAGGACGGGTACGCGCAGTTTCCGTTGACCGATGTAATAAAGAGTGCAGCTAGAGAAATTATAATATGCGTTATTTGTATGCGGTTTTTTGTTTTTGGTTGATTTAATTTCACTTCTGTTTTTTATGATGACTATTTGTATGAGTTAAGGATGATTGCTTATCGGAAAAGATAAAGATTTGTTACACTTCAACGATGTCGATTGCAAATCTTTGAAATTCGATATCTTTTATTTATTGATAAAATTTAGAAAAATGGAAATACTCACAAAATACTGTTTATTTACAAAGATATATATTTTGGCAGAAGTAAGTTTTTTTTACGACACACCTTAAAATTTATGTACACGCTACAACGGGCGATTCTTATTTTCAGCTCAAATTTGAACTAAAATCAAAATCTAAAAAAATTTTAAAAATGCCTTTCTCAATGTCCCATGGTTTCCTATTCAAATATAGCACCTGTCTTGCTTATTTCAAAGATTCTATTGATAACAAGATAAAGGGCCTATTAACAGCAGTAACGGTCGGTTTTGTCTAATCTAATCTCGTATCGTCTCGTAAAAGTCTCCTCCTAAATTTTCCGAAAAACCATCAAGCCTTTTGTAGTACAGCCGGTGTACTTGGAGTTGCGACACACTAATGAAAGTTTTTATAGGTATTAAACTATTTAATCACCTCTAAACATTTGTTTCATATAGCATTTAGTAATGAAACATAAAGTAACATATATAAAGTGAGCTGATAACTTTCCATGTATTTTTAACAAACGCTCTCGTTCCATATAAAATAATTTTGGTTTTACGATCCGAAGTAAACGAGGTCATTACAGAAAAAAAAATCGATCTGAAAGTAACGATATTCCCTTTTTAAAGCCTGCACCTCTCGCAATAATTCTTATCACAAATTACAAATCCAAAATTTTCTGCACCAGAAAACTCCAATCAGCATCAATACTAGTAAACCGAAACACAAGAAGAGGAAGAAGAAGAAGAAGCAACAACAATTTAATAATAAAGAAGATCAAATTGTATTTTATTACAGACCCACACGCACACATACACACTCATAGACGAGCAATCACTATGATCCTCTCGTCCACTTCAGGCGCTACTTCCAATTTCATCTATCTCTCGATGCTGCAACTCCATCCACTTCTTCCTTTTACGACTCCTTCCCTTCTCTCGCCGTTTTCTTTCTGCGCCGTGGGTCAGTGCACGTATATACACGTAGTCACGCTCCGGCGAAACGATGCCCTTTTCCTTCTGGCGGATACATACATATATATAGATATCCATGTAGCCCTGGAGCAGCGCGCAGTACTCGGGTATAATTAGTACTGGACTTTTCGTTTCTCCGCAGTTCTAGATTTCACTCGGACTTGGCGCGCGAGAATCATCGGAACGTAGAAAGAGGATCGTAGGCTCTTCTCTTTTTTCAAAGATCGTATTTACTGAGCATGGTTGGATGCAAAAACAGGGGAGAGGTTTTATCGGCGGTGTTAAATGTTAGGACTGTTCGATTTCATGGTCTTGTCGGAGGATTAGTTTTGTGAGATTGTCGATGAAAGTTTGTGCACAAATTTGCACTCGTTATTTTACTGACAGCTATTTTGTTGCTTTTACAAAAAACGTTAATCTTTTTAAACCTGGAGTTCAATCAAATAATTGTCTTTCACATTGGATATTTAATAGTCGATTTCTCTGCTTGAAAGTATAAGACTCATCGACCAATATAATAAAGCTTATAAACAGATAAATTCGATTAAATCAAATTTTTCATTTATATGACAAAATTGAAAGTTGATTATATTTATCGATAATTTATTAGAAGCATCCATCCTTTACAATAAATTTATTTGAAGTCTATATCCCAAGGTGTTTCGTGTCTAATTCGATGTTTGTGCGTATCGGGTTACGGTATGATGAAGACAAGGCAATATGTTTCGCCTCGCGTATCTTGTATCTCGATGCGTCTCCCTTTCAAAGGAGTGAAGTTGAACCTGCTCCATCTTCAGCGCTCGGTGCGTGTTGTGAACACGAAGTGTACGAGATTAACGGTCACAATATCTTGGAGCTTTATTGATATCTTCATAAACAATCGGACACGATGGCTTCGTTTAACGATCGATACTTTATTGTGTGTAGTCATCGACGTTGGCTCCTCTTTTTGCGATATAAATTGAATACCTGTTTTCAAAGTGAAACTCGTGATTGCAGAAGATCATTTAATTTACATGCAACCTCATCGACTGATGCCAACTGTGTAACAGTGTATTTTTGTGGTTGGAGTGAATCTTTGAATCGAATTCTGTATAAAAATAAAAGAAAATAGTTCTTGACATTTTTCTTTTTTCAAAAACTGTTGAATTGCTCGAGCAAACAGTAAAATTTTGAAGGAAGATAATTCATCCAGTATATTAAATTGTTATTGATCTTTTTACACCAAGTACAGGCTACTTAACTATCTGATCCCTGACATTTCACTGATCACTCCAGAACGCAAAACTCGTCCCTCAACAAAAACCACATCGAATCCCAACGGTAAAAATCATTGCCTAAAAAGAAACCAGCGAAAGAAGATCGTAACAATTCTCCCCATCAGCGCCCAAAGAGAAAAGAGTCTCCGATCGAGTCGAAAAAACGCGCATAATAACAGGAAGCGCGTATACCCACAACGCGCATAACTGCAGTTAAAAACAAAAAGAAACGAAATCAAAGAGCAAAGGGTGTAATATGCATATATACACGAGCGGCGTCGCTTGAGTCGTGAGCACGAGCAATAATCCGTTGACGCTCGTGCGACACGCACTTTATACAGCGCGGCGGATCTCTTTTCTCGCTCGCATGACTATACAGGTACAGACGCGGAGTCGAGTGGCTCGACTAATGTAGCGAGCGCTGCACGGTTACGAGTCGCGTATACACGTGTGTGCAGCGGCGCGCGGATGAACTTTGGTATAGGTAAGAGAGCCGAGGAGTGCGACCGAGCGTGTAATCGCTTCTTTTGCGCGTGCATGCACGTACGGCGTCGCTTGTTATTGCGAACGTGTGCGATACCTGCCGCGAGCTCTCTTTTTTTGCAGCCGAGAGAGAGAGAGAGATTTGGAGCGATCGAAGAAGAAGAAGAAGAGCTGATGGCTTTTGTGGGTATACGCGGATGGGAGGGAGAGAGGAGCTGCACGATATATAGGTGGTCCCGACGGTATTAAACTTGGGTAATTGCTTCCGCGATTTTTCCTTGTCTTGGGGATTATAGAAAAAAAATGTTCGGATGTACTTTAATTAGCAGTCATTAGCTGAATTAAGAAAGTTGGCTGCAATTTGTTAGTTTACTTCTTCTTTGGCGCTGACCAATTTTGTAAAATCTTCTTTGTTTGTTTTAATAAAGTATCGATTTGAATAAATTCCAAGTAAAACGCATTGCAGGTCACTGCAAATGAATATAAAACACATCGGATATGCATTCACATTGTATTCATAACGTAAACAAGGATAATAGTCTTTTTATGTGTTAATTAGAAGAGAAGCATAATTAAATGTGTTCAAATAACAATGTTTCGAATTTAGCATTATTATATAGCTGTCTTTCCGGATATGCACACAGAAATAAGACACTGGGCCCCTAGATGTGTCCATCCTGCTACGTTTCCTACTTCCTCCGTCCTTTTCACGTATAATTATGCGAGTTGCGTATGGCTCGCGGGAGTTGAGGCAAAGTGGAAAATGAAGGAGCAGCCGAAGCAGGTGGGTCATCGACCTATCCGGTACTTAACGTACATCATCTCACAAATTCAACGTTCTGTTTTTCTTCCGATATCAAAATTTAATGCTTCTCGTTAGTTTTTTACTATAAAAGTGTACAAAAAGTAGACTCGCCAAATTATTCGAAAAAAAACAGTCTGGAGTTAACGAAAAGATTCGTTGCAAAAATAACACGTTTGCCGCTTCATTTGAGCGTGCGCGCCAACGCGTTAACCATCAGCT
The DNA here is from genome assembly GCA_900490025.1 of Megastigmus dorsalis. Lineage (NCBI taxonomy): Eukaryota > Metazoa > Arthropoda > Insecta > Hymenoptera > Megastigmidae > Megastigmus > Megastigmus dorsalis. Next base: position 211,333 of record UELU01143757.1, on the reverse strand, counting down.
TTCTCCGCAGAATGAACGAAAGAAGAAAAAAACAAATCCGAGCAATCTTTACACTTTGTAAGCGCACAATTAGCACACGACGATTCAATACCGATAAAGGCAAACGAGTCGCGCCTATAACTACGCTCTCGTCTTCTGCACTCATCGTATGTCTCGCACCGCGCTGAGATTATACAATAAAAAAAAGGAAAAAAGAAAAAAGGTGCACGATAATTTTCACCACAGCTCACGAGAGGTTAATTGAACGTTTTCAGCGAGGCTGGAATTCCAGTTAGGCTGGATACTTTATTACAAAGTCGCGGACGATCGTCGCGGCGAATTCCCGACTTCCTCCCGCGGCATTAAGAAGCCAAACTTACGATCCGCCGCGTATACGTACAAAATCCTTCGATACTCATACATATATATATATATGCGCGGCTAAAGACCGGCTCTCTTCCAACGTCTCAATAATCGTGTTCGTCTTCGCCTCGAGCTTCGCTTTCTATAAGTATAAAGAATTTCCACGAGGTATATGGATGTATCATGTAATGGCAATGATATAATGCGGCGAGGTTCCTTTTCCGGATCTTACGTAAGCCATAAAGCACGAGAGGGAGAACACCCGCTGAGAGAAAGAGAGGCGAGCGGTGCTCTTTTAATAATTTCGCCGCGCGCAAAGAGTAACGAGCTCACGATCGGACTTTTACAGATCCGTGAGACTTATATATATGTATATATATATACCTATATATTATGAGAGACGCGAGAGGACACGAGCGAATTGCATTGCATGCGAAGCTATGCTCGATTTCTTGCGGTGGAGGACGGAGAACGTCTGTGGGGAGGTTTGTACGGTGGGAAATCGATGGAATTTGGGTTTAGAAGCAGGGAATCGAATTAGTTCTGGATTGCTCTCACATGTGTAAGATATTTGGGTGCAGTGAAGAGGAATGACGTTGCTGATTCTCGATCTTTACAATCTGGAAATCAAATCTGAAAACTCAAAATGAGTATGAATATCTGTCTAAGGTAAACTTGTTTTGATATATTTGTTGGAATGGAAATCATTGTCGAGAGTAATGTATATTTTCTGAAAATAAAATAACAGCTATATTATGAAGTTATACGATGATAACTCTTCGTTACAAATGCTTTTCCTTTTATTTATTCTTCTTAGAAAAAAGTTCCTTAATTAACAACTTTACCTTTCCGTATTGAAATTTTATTATTGCACTACTACATTAAACTGCTGTAATTTCCGTAGCTTATGAAAACCTAGCAATCTTTTAATTAATATATTTAAAAATTTATGTAAATTAAATGATGCGCGCGTTTATTTTTAGAGAGTAAGTCGTTTTGTAAGTATACTATGAAAGTTCATTGTAGCATGATAGTAATTATCGAAGAATGCATTTGCCGTACCCATTTATATCAGTAAATTTAGTATGAAATTCTTATGGCTATTATTTAATTAAATATTCTTTCAAAATTACTCTTCGATACGGATCATTAATCGAGCCGCTCGTTTTTCCCACACAACCGAAACTAATTTAACAAATAATCCTTTTGTTGCAAGCGGCGATCCTGTATATACGTATAACGTCCCCATTATTAAAACATGCTTTATCGATCTTTAAAGCTATATATACACCGCAACCTTTGCACACAAAATCACTCGTTAATTCACATCAAATTACCGAAATCCCTCGCTAAACCATTTCCAACGAACTCGCGTAACGCTAGGCGTAAACTTACACGCCGCACCCAATTACAATCCCATTTAAATACCATCAATTCCGAAAAGCTTCCCACAATCGTCGAAGCGTATTTTCCATCGAGGCGCGCGCGCGCGCTTACGACCAATCCTCGACAATCTCTCTCCGCAAATCCAGTCGGAGGCATATCCAAATGAAGACATTATACACTGAGAGAGAGGCCACAAAACCAACACCTTGCCAACAAGCGAATAATTATGTCTAATGGTCTGCGCGTCATCGACTTATGGCAAACATATATATATATATATATATCCTGTAACCCATCGGCCTACAGCGATACATCATCAATCTCGGCCGGCTTAAAGTTTTGCGGCCTAATGATCGTCGGTGTATGTCAGGGAAACGTGAAAATCGCAGCCGAGTCGCATTCACACGCGGCGGGCGTGTCTCTCTTCTCTTCGACAGTTGTGCGCTCGTGCGTAGAGCGACAAGCGTGAAACCCGTAGTCTCTTGGAAGAGGCGTACGTGCAGTCTCCGGCGCGCGATCGTCTTTTTTTTTTCCTTCTATTTTTAAGGTGACGTAATTCGCTGCTTCCGTTCGGTTTTTTTTTCGCGAGCGGACGAGGAGCGCGAAATCGCCGTCAAAGAGCGAGTAAAGCGCGAAAGCCTTTTTTCGACTGGACTATGGGGTCTGAGTTTCGGTTGCTTTGAGGGTGCCGTAGAAGAGACGATTGGCACCTGCGCGAATTCTCAGGGATACGTATGCACTTGGAGGGACAATTGCGTGTTTTGTTATGATGGACGGGTAGTGTTTAGGTTGGAGTTTTTTTTAGGGTACGTTTTTGTGGTCAAGAGTTCGAATTCAGTTACTACTATAGCGAAAATAAGTACAATTATTAGATGAAAAAAAAGTTTTTTATATTGGTGATTATGAGCTCGTTTTTATAATTTTATTTGTTGGATTAATTTCAGATTAATCATCTAATTAATTCTGTATAAAATGTTGTTAAATTTCATATTAATAATTTTCATTACATTCTAGTGTAATAACTGAGTTTTTTATAAAAATACAATATATTCGATTATTCTTGAATTTAAAATCAATATAATATATACAAACTGAAAAATCAAAAATTTTATTAATATAAAATTTTTATGTAGTACATTGTTCCACGAAACAGTATTTAAATATATTACACAAAATAATTTTCAAATATAAGTGCTTAAATTAAATGTGCCATAAAAATCCTTAAGTATCCCTAATACATAAAACATATACGAGTCCCAAAGAAAAAAGAAAGGACGAAACGCATCCTACATTATACCACAGCCATTTATTCCGGGGCTTACATTTCTCTTCCATTGCGCCCAACGACGTTTAGTCGATCTCGTAAAATAATAGGCAGCAATTTGCCTCGGCAAATGGCTTTTCGAGAAAACGATCGTCCGTGGCGCGCGCGCAAATTGCGTCTTTTTCTCCCATCGCTAAGGAAACAAAACAGAGAAACAAGAGGTGCGATAAAAAAGGATGTCAACGCGCGCGCACACGTAATACGGGGAGCTTTGCCTCCGTTATGCGATATTGTATTCGGAAAAGAGAAGCGAGCGAGGACAAAAATTGACTTTAATTAATTGGAAGTATCTTTCTTTCTCCCTGTGAGCACTGCGCGAATGTTTGGAAATAGAGTCGAGAAAAGAAAAAAATCAAGCTAGAGAAGAGGGAAAGAGAAAAAGAAAAATCTTGGACCCTTCAATTTTTATCAACATGGGACCCCAATGCGCCACGCTCGGACTATTTATTTCCATTATACCTACGAGAGAGTCCACTACCCAATGGTCAACGCGTAATGGCGCAAGGGATAGTTTTGGAAAGTCGTGTGAATTTTTTGAATTCTAATAAGTGACCCAATTTGTCCATTTAATGTAAATATGATTTCGATGAGATAAATCGAGTACTTCCGAATGCAGATTTTGGAAGAATGATCGTACGGTGAGCGATGGGGATGGCAGTTATAAAGATGTACAAGTGAATTTTCTGAAATATCGTTACATTTAAAGAAAAATTTAAATCGATTATTCAGTTTATTTATTCATTTTTAATTATTCATTTGCACGACAATGGAACTGTTTTTATTACTGTTCGAAGTATAAAATGTTGATCGAAAAAACATAAATTTCCACATTGTTAACAACCACGTCGAATCCAGAACCTTGGCTAAAAACAAAAAACCGGAATAAAATCAGCATTCCGCAGTCCAATATATATTTGTTAGCGACAGATTTACAACCTAACGCAATCGTTGGGATTTTCGGGTAAAAGACACTAACTGACAGCCCTTGATTCTCGGTCTCGGCGGCAGCGAACGACCTCATCGATAAAGCATCGATCCTCCGCTCGAAAACTCAAGCGCACATCAGAAACACTCTCGCGCCGCCATTTCTCGAAATCTGTCCCCCGGACTTTTGGCAACTGTCACGAGTGTCTCTAACGCCACCGGCGTTTTACAGAAAAAAAACGTCCTTTTTCCCCGCTCTCCCTCGTTACTCCGCCGTACAGCGCATACGGACTTTTCCAAGCTAGAGAAGAGACAAAAAGTGTCTCTCACCCTTGGGCGTACCGTAGGCCTATATATTTTTTTTTCCTAGCCTCGAATTTTTCTTTATAAAAAGCCCCCCACTCCCGTTCTCTCTTCCCGAATCTCTTTTTTTTTGCCTTGCCGCCATTGCTTCCGGTGACGTTTGCGTCTATACCTATAGGTCTGGGCGACTGTTATTACGGCCAATTCATTTTTCTCCGGGCCCGCGTGAATTTGTAACAATTTCCTATCTATCTGGTGAATTATTTTTGAAAGCGATCTTTTATCGCGGACGGATTTAAAATGGAATTTTAACTCGCAGCTCCGGTGGCGTTGGAGACTTCCGACTCGTAAATTATTTTTGTCAGTTTTTTTTCTGTTTTATGAAAGTGGGGATGGAGCGTTGGTCGAAATAACGGTATTGTTTTAAAAAACAACTGCATTAAGTGTTTACGATTATCCTTCCCAGTGCTGGTATTTAGTTGCAAGTAAACTGATATAAATCCAATAATTGCCAGCTTCGCTTTCACTCGCTCGCTACAAATTAGCTTACAAGCGTAGTATATAATTATTCGCGGCGCATAAAATTAGAAACTTAGCAATTTACTCTTTTATTCATACAAAACAAATGAAATGAAATTGACTCATTAATAAATCAGCAAAGCATCCTTGCCGTCACTCTAATCCTTTAAAACCTCGGCAGCTAAAATTTACCGCTGCCAAAACACTCGATTGTTCAGCTCGCCGATAAATTAAAAAATCCCCCGGAATCGCATCGCGGGCTCTCCGATAATCCTCGATCCTTTCACCAAACAAAAAAATAGCAGCACGCGACAGTCCCGCGAACGAAACTCCGATAAATTCTCGCAAGTAAAAGTCTCTCGACACACACACACACACATACCCACACACACTGCACAGACGCACGAGCTACTCGAGAGTCAGCCTGATAGAAAATCGAAAACAGATAAAAAGTGTAGCAGCAGCAGCTAGGATAATCCATCGGATGCGTTATAACGTCACGCTCGTCTATACATCCCCCTGTGGCCTTCGCGTCGCGCGCAGCAGGTCAAATGCGTTATATAGAGTCTCGGCAAAAGTGAGCATCGGCCATCGGCGTCATCGTCAACCCCTCGTGCTTGGAAAGAAAAAAAAACGAGAGCCTCCCCCTTGTCTCTCGACCTCCCTCCCCATATATATATATATATATATATATCGCATGCGTTGGAAAACACATTAACGAGCGTGCAATAACAGTAAAAAGTGCCTCGGTGCACCGAGAAGAGAGAGAGAGAGACTCGCACGTACATTATTATTTCCGATTGTCTCTCGAGGACGAGAGAGAAAGAGATAGGGTGAGAGCGACTGCTCGTCAAAATTCGTCAGAGTCTGTCAAAACGGGGCAAGGGTGGAGAGTGAGAGAGAGAGAGTGTACCGGCTAGAGCCATTGTCTCGCAGCCGCGTGCGTGCGCGCACCGATGCAGCGGCGCGAGACGTCTGGCCACGTCAATCAACTCCTCTCTCTTTCTCATCTGGCCGTCGCGCGTTTTTCGGTGCTGATGCTCTTGGCCTTTTTTTTGCGCGTTTTTAAGCGATGCGGTTGTTGTTGTCGTTGGCGGAGAAGGGCAAGGGTGTGGGTATATAGGTTCGCGATGGGAATCGATGCGGCCATGCAGCCTCGAGCTGTCGCAATTGTCAGGAGAGTTTTGTGCATAAGCGAAACGAATTTGTTGAAATTCTTCAGTTTTTTTTTTCGACGCCTAAAGCTGAACGTTGTTCAGTTCTGCTTTTGACAAGAGAGATTTATTTTAAAATATTGTTTGCGTCTTTCTGGATTTGAAAATTTCTGATTTTTTTTCAAACAACTTAAAAAATGAAATAAATTTTTATAAAGCTATAATTATAACCATAATTGTAATTATACTAGGATGATAAAGTAAAGTAGTAAAAAATTATTGACATTTTTTTACAAATTGTTCGGTAGATATTGATTTATGGTATCAATGAGGATTCAAATCGTAAGAGTTTCTATATAACCATGTGAATTATGCAGCTACAAGTTTCTACTCCTTTCTTGACATGAACTCAGAAACATGGTTTCATAACATTAGAGTAGTATCGAAAGTAAAATTTCTATCGTCGTTCATACAATATTACTTTCTAAAAAAAATATAAAACTCAAACAACTCAATCCAAGTGCATCAGCTGAAAAAAAAACCTCAACTAACAACGCAAAGTGAAAGGCACGCCCTTTCAACCGCACAACCCAAATCCATAACGATACACCCAAAAACATCTCGATCCACGCTTCTCGACTATTTCCCCAAGTAAAAACCGCGAGTAATTCGAATATTTTGCGAATCCCTGCATACTTCCTTCATATCCCTTAAGGATAAATCGCTCTGGTGGTGCACTCACGCGAGCCCCGCACACGCGCCGCGCGTACATCTCGTGAGTATCTCAACTATCCTCGCAGCCGCATTCCGGTGCGATCTCGAGATTCTCAGTTCTCTTGTACTTCCTGTTAAAATCCACCGATCGAAAACAAATATATACGCCCAAACAAAGAACCTTTCCCCTCGGCAGAAGGAAAAGTCCCATACATCGCGAGATAATTCTCGGCGGTATACACACAACGAATCCGATCACAATGAGGCCATAACTCGGGCTATATACACGAAACTTTCTTCCCGCATGCGCGCGGGACTCTGATTTTCCGCGCGCGGCGTATAGGTAAGAGCGATTTTCAGGAACGATATGTACCAGGTGAACACATCGATTATACACTCGCTTTCTATATGTATAGGCCCGGCGAATTTTTGCCCTTCCATCGCGACGTATCGCACAGCAGCAGCGGCAGCCTCTCGGGCAGCCTCGCCTCGCGGCGCACGAACTGCAGTCGCCTGGTTTCAATTGCAGCAGCCTCCGGCTCACGAGCTCGTTACGCTCGCCTCGGGCTCTCCTTATACACTGATACGCCATCCGCGAGAAGAGGCACTTTCTCACAGTCTCTTGTGTATATACATATATATCACCATAGCGCGGCTACTGCTAGAGACAACGCCAAAGAGTATAATGCATGGCTTTAATTGCTCGCTTAGTCGGTACGCTCGCGTGTGGTATAGAGCCAATTGACGAACATTGAAAATTCAAGGTTTCAGACTGTTTGCGGATGTAGCGATTGCGTAGCGAGGATGAATCAGCGCGGCTCTATAGAGTCTAGCCTGAACTCGCGCTGACGGTACGGTTGTAGCTAGGAAGCGCAGAGGAAATAAGTGGTAGCTGCGTATCGGTATTGTTCGAGGATGACAGCACTTTTTTTTTATGTTTTATTCCGATGAAACACGTGACGCGTACGTCCTTTTTTTTTGCAGAATGACTTTGGGTTTTTATGGATATATGGCTTTTAGATATTAATGTATAGATGATTAAATACTGCCCATTGTCTTTTGAGAGGAATGAGACATAAAAGGCGTTTGAAAGATTACGGTATACTTCAACTTAATTTTTTAAGGATTTAATGCGTGAAAATGAAGTGACGGTAACGGACTGTATAAAACAATAGAGTTATTTATAATCTGAATACCTGTATACATAAAAATTATATATATACACATATATATCGGCATAGAATATAATTGCTTTTCCCAAAACTTAATTTACAAGATTAAAGAACAGAATTAATCCAATCGCTGAGCTATAAATCCACTATCCAGCGCCGCACCAGATGAGAAATTCGTCTGGTTTTATCTGCGATCTCTGAAAACGAGCCCGCATCAATTTCCCCTTCTATCTGTATAGAAACTCCCTCGTATAATACAGTGCAGTATGTATACGTATATATACGACTCCTCGATCCAACGGCAGCCTATGTGCCCACACACCTATAGTATAACACTCAGCTCTAGCACATCAGCGGGCACACACGGTGCATTTAAATCCACGTTAAAGCTCCATTAGCGTCAAACTGCACTCGGAGAGTCATGTATCCCAACAGAACGCAACTTCACCGCCGCCGCCGCCACCGCCGCCGCTGCCGAGAATCGTCAAAACAAAAGCAAAGCGCTCGCAATACGCAGAGGCAGTATAGGCGCACAGCATCCAACTGTGTGTAGAAAAGCAGCCACTCCACCCGCTCTCGCTCCTTCATAATTCACCTCCTCAAGTTCACGTGCCCATCTGTTTCCACGTGACTGACAGAGAGCATCCAGGTGCACACACACGCACACACACACACAATCCATATCTCCACGTAAACAGACCCGACCGCAGAAGCTTTCGCGTTATCGTATATGCATTACTATCCGGTATGTGTCTATGTACGACCTAGGCTCTAACTCTGGCGCAGTGTTCACACTTAAATGGAGCGCGCGCGGCCCTTTCTCTGATGTGAGTGCTATCTTCTCCTCTGCCGAGTCTGCATTGTGTGTGTGTGTGTGCGCGCGCGCGCGCGGAAAGTGAGATAAAGCCGAATGAGCATGCACGAACTCCTCCTGGAGAGTGGCTGATTAGTCGGTGGTAGTATCTGAGCAGCAGTGCAGAGAGAGAGAGAGAGAAAGGTACGGGCTCAAGCCGACGAGAGAGATGGAGAGATAAATGGCTGCGCCAAGATATTACGTGTGCGCGTGTATGTGTGAGCCTCGCCTATTTTACCAAGTAGGGACAGGTGACCATCGGCCTCACCTTATTGCGCGCCGACTCCCCTAGTTCTTTCTCTCTTTCCCTCCGTCTGGCCAGGCCAATCTCAGCGTGTATACCGCGAGTTGCAAGAGGCAGCTCCTCGATTGCTTGGCGGTTTGTATAATACCCTGGTAATGGTTCATTCGAGTGGGAAAGACAGGAGAGATGTAGAGCTCGGAGAATCGGATTGAATTGAGATTCGTAGACCAAAAAGATATCCGGGATTTCATTTTTGTGGAGTTGTGCCAAAGTCAGTTATTGAGTAATAACGACGAGGGAGATTAATTGTCACTGGGAAATCGGTATGTTAATGGTTTAATAGTATAGTGAAACTCATACAAGACTTGTGTGATCCACAATAACTTGTAGCGCTAAACGTTGGCAATCTATCAAATTACATAATGATTACAACTTCAACGTACAAGCCTCGAGACCATTGTGAACCATAAACGTTTCAAATGCACGTAGGATGAGGTACGAATTCAGAAAGTAAATTATCAACCAGTTACAGGATTTCATCACATCCTGTCGGTATCAAATCGATTAAAAGCTTATTTAACTTTACTGAAATACTTAACTCACAATCTCGAAAGGGCATTGATCCGACTCCGGGGATTCACATCATCGATCTTATCTAAGAACAACATCGATCGTACGCACGATCAACATTTACTCAACCTAGTACCTAAATTGTAAATTTTTTACCACATATACGGTACACAAGATATTGACGTTAATTTGTTTACCCGACGAGCCGATACGAAGCGCTTGTATCAGTTTGCAGTTTTGAGATATTGAGCAATAATTTAGGAAAGTTAGGGTATGCAAGTTGCGCGTGGATCGTCAGTTGTTGAAACTTTGCGGGCACGGGAGATACTTTCGAGATGCAATTAAAGTTGTGAATTGCGTATCTCCGCACTTCATGAAATTAAGATAACAAGTTTCCGCTGCCGGATAGTTCTCTATTATGGCGACGAGACGCAATAAATTTCCCATGCGTTGATACTCGAGCATAACCGTTACGGTTGTATTAGAAAAGTGTACCACCTTGCGGATAAGAAATAGAGCCAAGGCCAATGTCTCTATAAATCCTTTCGAGAATTGTGATAATATTCAGCAAGACGCTATACAATCTTGTGCTTGGAAAACTAATTGCCTAGTAAGATCTTATTTTCTTTTCGGGCCACCGGATGAAAATTAGAACATCGATTTACCTTAAGATTCATCATCAGCAGCTATTCGAAACATTTAATATAATTTCAGCAGCAAAATTTCGTTATTCTCGCTAAGTATCTTAACGAAACGCCTGCGCGAATTCCAGCCAAGGCCAGCCGAATCTATTCAAATTAGCAGGCGGAACCAGGGCCAGCCGCAAAATGCTCACAGCCATTGTTTACATTAATTTGGGCCAATTCCTGGCACAATGGCTCCATCGTCATTCCTATATACATATAACGTACCCACAGTCGCTTCGCTCTCTCTCTCTCTCTCTCTCTCACACAGGCAATTTTCTCATTACCCGACTCTATATTTGCCATAAATAAAGGCAGCAAGATTTTTCCACCTTAATGTATGCGTGCTACTCTCGAAAAATCATCCCAGAACGTGAAAAACAGAAATTTATGTTTATATACGCCGCGCGGTGCCTTTAACCTTACGTTATTTATATCACCCTAATTTCCTCCAATAAATATCGAGAAACCGATTCAATAGCTCACGATGAATATTCATTTTCTCCTCGATACTCCCAAGAGAAAGAGAGAAAGAGAGAGACGAATGCTTTTCACGAAGTTTTACATGCACTCGCCTTCTAACGCAAACGCTTTACACGCGTTTTTCATCGGTAAAGAAAGAGAGAGGGAGATAGTGGAAGGGACGCAGCGTCTCATTGTTGGCCGTATAGTTTACGATCCTCGCGCATATGCTCAAAATCTGTCTGTCTCGGTCCCCGTCTCTCTCTCTCTCTCTCTCTCTCTCTTTCCTAGTCTATATCTATATACATGTAGCTGTAGCCGTATATACCTGGAACAGAGTGCATGTGACTGCGACGTTTTCCGTATACACGTTACGGAAGCGCCGATGTACCTGTAAATTACGATGACGATCCAGCCGAGACTCCCTTTTTTTCTCTCTCTCTCCCTCTCTCTCTCTCTCTCATTCTTTCCTTCCACCTCGGCGCGCTTCCGTACATATTTATATTTATTTTTTCTTCTCTTTTATTCGGACTTTTTTCCCCAAAAGTCTGCGTTTTGTTTGCTATTTTTTTTCTCTCTTTCTCTCACTTACGAATTTTCTTCTCACGAAGGTGGGCTTTTCCGTCGAGTCGCTCGCTTGGTTAGTTTATTACAATCGATTATATAGTGCATTGTCGGAGAGTCGCTCGTACGGGTGTAAAAAGAAATTTGTCAGTTTTAAGGGAATTTACGTATACCGCGGTCGCGCGACGCACTGGATTTATGTGTACGTTGGAGCTGTTATTCCCGTGGTACAATATTTTGGTAACGGCTATTTGCTTAGCTTGATTAAGTTTTAATTAATCGCAGGGGCGCCGGCTTTCCTGTAGTGCTCTCTCGGCGAAGAACTAGCGTCTAGGACCGATTGCATGAAAGTATTGTTTGCTTTAATTAGGATTATATTAATTGGATTCGTTGGGAGTGTGTTCGGATGGTTGTTAGTGCTTCGATGGAAGTGGTTTTGCTTTCTTTATTTCGCGTTTCAATCTTCGATTGGGGAGTAATTAAAATTGTACACTTGGATTTCAGGATACGTTGTTTTTGTAATAAACGTACCTAGTTCATTGAGAATACAAGATTATTGTACTGTTTACTTAAGTTTCTTGTGAGTTACGATGCTGGTCATAGTGTATCGAAAGAGCACCCGTATTTCTTCGAAAATAAGCATTTTCATAAAATCCAATCTGTTTCTTTATTCAACTTAATCATATGAATTAATTTATGGCTGTTAGAAAAAAGCAGAGCATAATTGGTTTAAAGTTTAAAATATGATTTCTTATGTCGAATCAGATACTTTTTTAAGACTATCATTTTGTGATGTCAGCCTTTAAGTGCCATTAAATAAATAGATGTATATTTCTTCATTGTATGAACAGCGATTGTTTGCTTTTATGCAATCACGCTTGTATTTTAAAATATAAATAAAGGCAGAATGATTATTTTGCCTTATCAAAAAAAAAACATTAAATTTTGTTTTACAAAAACTTATTGTTATGAAAAACACATAAATATAAAATATAAAACGATGAATTCGAAACTCTTTTTCAACAACCGAAACCTCTTGTTACATTCAGAAAATGCCTTGTTTTCTCAAAATAACAGCCCGAACTTATCAAAGTTGGGATCGTCCACCAGTTAGACACTGATCAAAATTCCAACGACAATTCCAAATCCCAGTCTCACGCTCGATTAGTTTTTCCTTTCATTCAAGAAAGAAAACACCAAACAACAACAAAAACAACCTAAAAACAACACTCGTTATCGATAATAAATCGGGCAGCCCACACCCGTATACGGAATAAAGGCAGAAAAACAAAAGGGAGAGAAAAGGAGGAAGTGAAATACCGCTTCATTATCGAAAAATGAGAAAAGCAAATCTTCCGTCTCTCTTGTTCAACCTTGGGTCACTATACGTCAGGTCAATTTCCCCCAAGGTAAATTGGTCAAAAGGGTCGACTCACGGCTGTCCCTTTATACATTCTGCGTCTCTCTTTTTCTCTGCCTCGGGGTCAAACGCCTACGGTATACAGCACACATAAACACACATGCATGTTTTTCCTCTTGGAATTCGCCCGCGTAGAATTTAATCCATTGTGATTCGCGCGAGCTGCGCACAAATTTAATTTCAGGCCAGCGCGCCGGAAATTGGTCGATAACAAGAACCGCTTGTGACCACAGCCGTATATACTTATGTGTGTGTGTCTGCGCAGAGTGTGGATGATTTGCGCGCCTCGAGGGCGCGCTGATTTTCCCCGATTATTTCCCCACTTTTCACCTATAAACCTTTTGTACTATTCCACGGTCCACCCGATACGTAGCTATGTGTCTTTGTCGCTGTCTCTCTTGTGCGCTATGCGCCATAGTGTCGAGATTCGGCATATGTCGCGCGGCTGTATTGAATCGGGAAATTCGAGAGGAGAGAGCATCGAGGTCTAAGAGCATCTTTCATTCCCACCTAATTTATGGCTTTGATTTTGGGCTTACCGGGAATACACCAATCCCTAAGCTCTTCAACCATATTTTCTAATGTTGTGAGCAATAAACATTTTTTCCGTCCATCGCCGTTGTACAAAAACACGGTCATAGGTAAGTGATGCGAAACGAATTGCCAGCCACGATCAAACTCTTAATTTTTATAGCCTGTACCTCGGCAAACATTGATTTCCATTCGGCTTCGATCCATCGGTAACAAAGACTCCCATTGACTTGCACATCGTGTGTCGCGTTATCCTTCGATCACCAGAGACGCGGCTTGTAACTTGGTTATTGTTAGAGTCAAACAAGAGCCCGTGTGCGCGAGCCGCCAAGTGACACAATCTATTAGCGATATAATGTAATGCCGCTGCGGTTTTCCAATATCATCATTATGCATCTACCGCCCAAATTATTGACAGCGCTTCAAGCCCTATCTACCCCGAAGATCTCATTATTCATCGCTCAAATATAATCTTAACCCAGATATAACCGTTTTAAAAACATTCATTAGCATACACCTTTTATCATACAATCAACTTTCACTCGGTCAAAAATTAATTCGTCGAGCTGACTCCTAGTCCTCGCCGTATGTATAAAATCGTGAACGAAACCGACGCGTCACTCTTTTATTGCTCAATTCAAAACTTGTCAATCAAGTGTGATAAACACTTGAAATATGTTAGCCTCGCTCGCTGCACAGAAAAGTTTTTACGAGGGAATTAAAATTGTATTCCTTTAATTAGCAATTCAAAGGCAAAAATTTCCATCGTATTTGTTATTTTAGCATTATACTAGTTTCATAACGACAGCTCCGGTACCACCAACAAAAGGTTTATAAAAACAGCTCAGAGAATATATATTCCTCGAAACAACCCTAAAAATTATCTACCGAATATTGGGGTTTCCGACTAATATCTCTGTGGCCTCACGCCCGTTAGGGAAACAATGCCACACGCTACACTACATATCGCTGTTTTATTCATCGACGAAACGCGCGTACGAAAGGATGTAAAAAGGGAACAAATTTAGGGCTCTAAAGGAAGAAGGGGTGCAAAGAGACATAACGAGAGAGAGAAATTTCCCACTTTTTTGGGAACGAGCTTCTTTTGTTCGCTCGAGTGGTGACCTTCTCCTCGTTTCGTTTTTTCTCCACTTTCCTACAAAAAAAAAGTCTATCGCGCGTATCCGATTTTCACCTTGATTCGGGGGGAGTCGATTATACTCTCGTCCTCGTATATGTATAACCCTCTAACTCTCGCTTTTTATTCTTAAATAGGAAAAAAGAGAGAGAGAGAGAGAGCGAGAGAGAGTGAGAGTCTCCCTCGGCTCGTAAATCTCGGTCGCACGCACGAAAGCGTGTAATGGACTTGCGCGTATCGTATCCTTTTTTTTGTCCATACCATCGGACTCGACCCTCCCAAGTCCTTAAACGTCAAAGGACGCGGTAAGTCTATGAAAACGACGAGATTTCGAACTATCGGGGAAAGTCATATCCATACACGTTCATTGGCTTGTGTCTTATTCCTCTTTTTTTGTACATTCGGTGCATCTGCAGCACCTGCAAGGTGGCGTTGGCGAGAGATGAGAAAATATCCTGATGCGTGCACTTGAGGATGCAGTCTCGTGTTTTTTTTTTTCGTATAGGGGGGCAAGCAACTTCTTTCGACTCGGATTCCCACATGAGTTGAATCCAGTCACGTGTGTAATGTCTTCCATTATTCAAGTTTTTTTCTGCCGTGTGTGTGTGTGTACGTGTATGCAACTGCAGTCCTTGGGCTTGTAGAATCGTGCGCTTTCGCGAAAACATGGGAAACTCCGCGATTGCTGATTCAGTTCAGTTGGTTAGTAATGATTTATTCATGTCCGCGTATAGAATACAATTTGTCATCGGCGCGCGAGCCTTTTGAAAATATGAGAGCGAGATTAGCTTTTGAAAAACGTGCCACGGAGCCATTGCTTATGCGAATAATTTTCAAGCGTTTCCTTTTGTCATTCATGACGCTTTTGTCATAGATTTTACATTGTAGCATTAACGATTTTCGTATTATAATTTAATGCATTCCTATTTTACTGTTTCAGGTAAGTTGACGTGTGAAGGTGTTAACGTTAATTCCATGCGCAAATCCGTGAGTATTAAGTTGGTTTATTGAGTTTTAAATTTTTCTGTCGTTTGGACAGTACTCGAAAGTCATATCATAAAATCTTCTGAGCAAGGAATTAAACGAGTACAGTGTTGGTTATTGGTGAAGGCGAAAAAATTCACATCCCACA
This sequence comes from Megastigmus dorsalis, assembly GCA_900490025.1. Taxonomy (NCBI): domain Eukaryota; kingdom Metazoa; phylum Arthropoda; class Insecta; order Hymenoptera; family Megastigmidae; genus Megastigmus; species Megastigmus dorsalis. The sequence goes on along the minus strand of UELU01143757.1, from coordinate 195,898 downwards.
TTGAGAATAAAGCCTCGTAATAATACGGGTCTATTCAACTTGCCTTTTACTGGGATAAAAATACTTTGAAAAGTAGCCAGGATTGTCAGTGGCTATTTTGAGTCATTGCTTTACGAGGATGAGGTACTTTAATCTCTTTCTATTATTGAATCAAAGGTCATGGTCTTTTTAAAAATCAGGAAATAATATGAAATTTCTTTTTATATTTTTTAAGCTCGATTTGTAATTTGAAGAAAACGCGTAAGGAGTGTTATTTTCGTTTATTTTTAACAACTTTTTTGAACCATTTAAAAGTATCATTTTTAAAGAGTATGATTAATCAATTATGGTAAAAATAGCTTTAGTACAAAGAGTTTGATAAATCTTTGCATCAAATTTTAGGTCATCATTCAATTATCAAAATGGCTGATGCTATTTCAAGTTGAATCTTTCAATTTAAGAACGAAAAGAAATACTGCACAAATTATTCTTCATAGTTTTAATTCAAGAATTAATAATTAAAAGTTTGCACGGCTATAATCTATCTATTCTAATTAATTTAGAACGATAATTATTATTCAAAATCCGCAGGTGCAAAGTTTCGGCACTTCTAATGAAGCTTAAAATATATAGCGAAAGCTAATGCCCGATCAATAATTACTTATAACCAATCAAAAATTAAGCCCATTATAGTACGCGGCCAACCAAATTATTAATTTATCAAATCCTGTGAATGTTGCGCGAAGACACCTAATTTTCACATTGTTTCGAAACATCGACCAACCTTCCTTCCATCGAATTGGAATTATTTAACAAAAAGGTACGCTAAGCCACAGATCAAAAAACATTCATTCCCACGGCTCGCAAAACAATTTTTCCCCAAGCTTCGCACACCAAAGTCCCTACTCGGCATTCGCACTTCGTTAAACCCACACTCGCACTTCAACTAGTTCCAACTCCAGGGGAAAAAAAAAGGAAGAAAACAAAACTATACCTCGTCGACGCGTCCATCAAAACTCCACTAGACGATTGGCCTCTAAAAGCCATTTTTTCTCCTCTCTCCCTCGCGCACCACCACTCGCCAATTAAAGAATAACCGGGTGAACCGCAGCCCGCAACACACCCGCGGCGCGCCGAATAAGGTGAGCCTCGCGCGCCTCCCATAAATCGCGCTTGGCTCAGCTCGGCTCTCGTGCAGCTCGCACTTTCCACGAGCGCGGCGAGAGGATTTTTCGCGCGATCGATTCGCCCAAGCATAGAGACTGAGAGAGAGAGAGAGAGAGAGAGAGAGAGAGAGGCGATATCCTCTATACCCCGCGTCTCTGGATACAAAACCAGCGCGCTTTTCCCATCGTTATTTCGCGCGCGCTCGCGTGCCGAGAACGCGATGATTTGTTGCCCCGCGACGACGACAACGACGACGACGACGACGACGACGACAACGCGGTGGAAGTAAAGAGACACTCGTTTCGTCGGGAAACGAGGATCAGGATTTATTGGCTAGAGGATATGGCGAAATGCTTCGTTTCTGTTTCTTTCTTTCCTTCTTCCTTGCGAACTGCTGCGAAATGGAGTTTATTGCCGCGCGGTGGTGGATGTGCATTGTTGCCGTGGATGCTGCAAGATTATTGGACGATTTGATGTTTGCTCTATGTGGGCCTGTGTGGGCTCGTAACGAGCTGCTGATCCGAATATGGCCTGAGAATCGAGTGATGATCATGAGGGAAACTCGGATGGATGGTGCACGTGAATATTTAGGTCTATTTGATCGATTTGGATCATTCGCTTAATTAGATAAATAGCTACAATTATCCTTAATGCCTTAATATTGATAATTTCAATCAGCAAAATTAACATGGTTAAAAATGACGTTCGGAAGGACCAGTCGAATCCACAAAGCACATATTATACGTCAACGATTAAATAATCCTCCTTTATTTCGATTTGCCACTTTAGCGTTAAATCGACGCTAATCTCTGGCTGTCGATATCGGGCATGACGAAATAAGCCGTTTGACGCGAAGTCAATGCGAGATAGAGCTTTAGCTCGTCGTTCGCCGCGCTTATGACGCACATCCACGAGAGAGAGAGAGAGAGACTCGAGCCGCACGCACCGCCAGTCAGTCAATAAATAAAAAGTGAGTTTATGCCTCGAAAATGTAGGTATACACTTGGTGCGTGTGTATAGCATATACCTTTTTATCGGACAGTCGTCGAATACATTTTTTTCCGCTGCGCGTTCTCGCCCAGCGGCTAAAGGCGCGCACAATATCCCTCTCCTACGTGCGATTTCGATCTCGGAAGATCAACAATGTCCGTATACACATTAACATTCTCCGACCCATAAATCTCGCGCTTACCTAATCAGACGACGTTATATGCCTGTATGCCTGAACGCACACAGACACACATGCACACTTTATCGATTATTCAACTTAAAAAAAATATAAATACATGAATTTTACGTAAAAGGCACAGCTGACCCGAATATCCGAGCGCGCACCGCGCGAGAGCTCATAAAACACGCTCGCGCGCCCAGAGAATCGTCTAATAAAATGTAAAGCGTCGCAACGGAACTCTCGATATTCGATTGATCTATATAATGTATCAATCCAGGGTATGCATAAAGCACGTATAATAGGCGTCGCGTGTAATTTTCATATCTATGCCCGACGTTGAGCATAAGTCTCAGGGAGTTGGTGCTGCTCTCTGAATATATAGGCTATATATATATATACGAGTGATCGGGTGGGCGAGAGATGCATATAGAAGAGACTAAGCCTAGAAGGATTACAACTGTAGGCCATTCAGTGGTACACCCACCGATCGTTACGTATACACACGATCTATTCCATAGCTTCTCTTGCACCTCTATACGCGTACACGCACAGTCAGCCACAGAGGAGAGAAAAGAGATTGATCGCGAGTTTAGCTCGTGTCGAGCGCGATGGAACCCATTGGCTCTCCATGTCCGCACGAGGATAATGATAATAACTGCGCGAGCTGCTGCTGCTGCCGCTGCTGATTTTGCGCAAGCAAAAGTGGGCACTGTACACACGATCGGACTGGCTTGGGCAATTTGATATAAATAGAGCTTATTATTATGGCTCGAGACGTGACGCCTGACAATGGGTGAAAGCTGCGGTGTGTGCGGTGTCGCGAGCGCGCCGAGTGCAGGCTCGTACAACACTTCCTTATAAAAAGAGCAATAGACAGAGGGGGACACCTATATTCCTGCATGCGCGCGCGTGTGTGTGTGTGTGTGTGTGTGTGTGTTTGTATGTGCGCGATCTCGATCCTTTAAATTGGAGGCGTTGACGTTGGCTGGGGTGACATCGAGCAAGTACCTATATATATATATGCACGCGTCGATTACCGAGGATGTTTTAGGCGCTATGGGCTGGAAGTGTGCAGTGTAAGGGCGATTAGAAGGGTTAGCGGTTTTGGATGGACGATCACGGTGATTTGGCCGAGCGCTGACGCAGTGTTTTCTTTGCGTCGCTATGGCTGGGATTAGAAAGCTATAGAGGATGTCATTGAAAGGTTATGGGCTTCGAATGGAGCATCCGCGAATGAAAAAGTTTGCCGACAATGTGCGGTTCGGTCTTGGCGGCTCTCGGATAATTTATATATCAGGATAATGGAAATTATAATAACTTTATAGATAAAATGCTTCTTAAGTCCCGGTAATCGGGTCGTAAAACACAAACTAAGGTCGAATCGGCTTTAATGACTTTATATAGCATATCGCGCATGCTATTGTTATAGGAGTCTTTGTAACTCTGAAACTTGATAAAAAGTTTCGCTAATTCTTGCTAATTTTCTCTAAAATGCTCACTCACCGATAATCTGATAAACAATCTGTCGCACGAAGCTTGATCGATTGGACAATCCATGTATAAATGCAGTCCAAGGCGTATATTTATTAATGACTAATCAACCGCGCGGTAAAAGAAGCAGACCAATTAATAATCGTACGGATCATTAATAAAGCATTATTATCACGTATTACGACGCAGTTTCAGCGGCATCGATCCCTGCAATGCGATTGGCGCGCGGTGCCGGCAGAACCGAAAGTATATATAAGCGCAGCATCGGAATTACATTTGAAAAGCGAGCAAAAAGAAAAGCAACTCGCCGCAGCGATCGGTAATAACAAAAAGGTACAAGGGAAAGAGGAGGCTGCACCGAGTCAGCAGCAAGAGAAAATCGAAAGGTACGAGTCGGTCGTTATATTCCGCTCCATCTCCATCTCTCGGTGCGAGCGCGGACGAGGAGATCTGAATGTATAAAATCCGCCCCGTAATACCGGCCGCGCGCGCGCGACGCTGCAGGGAAAATGATCGATTTAAATGCTAAACTAATCGTCAAAGTAGCCGGTGCTCTTGCTGCTGCTGCTGCTGCTGCTGCTGCTGCTGCCGACGCTGCTAACCCCTCCGCGAGAGCTGTACACGTACAAGGAGATGAATAAAAGGAGGCAAACGAGCTTCACCGACAGAGAGAGTGAGAGAGTGAGAGAGAGAGAGAGAGAGAGAGAAAGAGGGAGGGAGGGAGGACAACACCGCGAGCTATAATACACGTTTTATAGTGTGCGAGTGTGCAAGACTTTCGGGATAAGATGGACAAGGGAGAGAGGAGGAGGAGGCGGAGGTACAGGGGGAAGCTGCGGGGTAAGAAGCGTGTGATGGGTTGAAAAAGGAAGTAGGCGACCGACAAAAGGAGGAGCGCCGTTCCAAGATATTCTCTCTCTCTCTCTCTCTCTCTCTCGAGCACGTGAGAGATGCGCAACGAGAGCCCACGCGAACACTTTCCTCTTCTCTCGCGCGCGGAGTCCCGTCTTTTAGCTCGCTTTTGCAGCGGCTTGTCCCTTATTTATGCTATTTACCTGTCGTATATCGCTGAATTTCGAGCATAAATTCCGAGCTTACCCGCCGCGCGCCGAGCGCACCTCGTGACTATTTATATATATGCATATATATGTATACCGCGGCGTAAAGGGCTTCAATTTTTGAGGTTGAAAGTTGAGCCCATTTACGCGCTTTTTCTACACGAGTTATGGAAATTGCGCTCGAGAGTACGCGACTATCGAGGATCCTTCGTATTGCCCGATTTTTTTCTTTTGTTTCTTTTCTCGCTCTTCGAGGGGTCAATTTATCGCGGCGGGGCTTAGTTTCGTAATTGCGATTGAAATTGATTTTTCCTATAAGAGAGGGTTTTGAACTGGGTGTCGGAGAGCGAACAAAGTGAAATATCGCGCTTGAACAATCAGAATGTTTCGCGGCGAAACATTGTTGCGATATGTACTTGCGCATAAAGATTTATGCTCGTACGCGCGTACAGTTTTACGCTTCGCGATGAAAAATATACCGTATAGATGTTTTACAGCCTTGGTATGAAAGTTTCCGTAATGGGATAAATCAATCGCGCGCGAACTCGATTTTGGCGCTTAGCGAAAATCGACACCAAGAGTCGCACGAGTCCGTCCTACAACTGTCTATATAGAATAATCCTCTCTCACGACGTATCGAGTTGCAGTGACCGCAGCAGCCAACAACCGACCAAAAATCCATCCAATTATCGTCCGTACATATAACACCACCGCAGTCACGTATAGAGCAGCGCGGCGATAACCCGAAACCGCTGGCATTGTGCGGCCAAAACGTCGCGTAAACGCCAAAGACTCATCCTCTCGAATTTTTCTTCGCCCAATTCTCTCTCGCTGCCCACTTACACTGCACGCGCGAGGGGAAAGAACGTAAAACGCACAGAGATAGAGCCCCTTTGGCATCCCCCCACTCCAGTGGCGTTCGCACACTAGGCCCCATCTCGTCTTTCTCCTCCCCTCGGTCTCGCTTCCCCCCCCCTCTCTCTCTCTCTCCCGGCATAGTGTTTCCCCTGCTTGCATACTTGACGCTCCACGCGAGGCAGAGAGAGAGAGAGAGAGAGAGAGAGCCTCCAGGGACTTGTATGTATACGTGGGTAGCCCATGTGTGTGTGCGTTTGCGCGTGTGCGTGCGGGGCCCCTTGTGGCTGCAGGCAGGAAAGCACACGGCCGGCGAGGCGAGAGAGAAAGAGACTTGACGGCTCGGCTCATACTCGTACGGTCCGTCGTACGGTGAGCAACGCGCGCGCGCGGTGTGTGTCTCTGTAACCTCCGTCCTGTACTACTACTACGGGATCAACGCGTCCGGGGCCGACGCATCGCGCGACGCACGTGATTTCGTAATCTCGACTGCGCGTTTAGTTTCGTTTCGTTCCTTTTTTTTTTCTTTCGCGTCGATTGTCCGCGAAGATTTGCTTATTCGAGAACATTCGAAAATACTTAGTGAAAGGTTTTTCGTGTCTGCGTTGTATATCGTTAGTGACGGAGAGTGAACGAAATTGACTTTATCGGAGAGACCTATTAATGTTTGACAGAGTATATATAGCACTTGCTGGAATGATTCATTCATCACGGATAAAGTGAAGTTGAGTTTGTGTTTGCGTGTTTATATAGTTTATACAGTGCTTCGTTCGCTTCTGCATCGTTGGATATAGAAAAACAAAAAAGCCAGGTGACGTTTTTCGCAAGAATTCCTCGTGTCCGCGGCAGAAGACGGTGTCATCGGCGACACCTAATAATAATCGCGTGCAAAGGTAGTAGCGGCGTCAACGGCAGCAGCGGAAAGCCGGCTTATCTCCCTGTCATTGCACGAGCGAGCAGCGAGCGCATTATACAAGAGCTCCAATCTGAGTCAGAAGGCGAAAACGAAAGGCGAGAGGGAGTAGGAAGGAAAGAAAAAGGAAGGCAGGAGAGCCTGAGAGAGAGAGAGAGAGAGAGAGAACGACCAGCGGAAGAAGTTATCAAACGCGGTGACGAAACCACGTGACTGTCCGACCGTGACGACATACACATATACGCGCGCGTGAGCGCAAGCCGATAATATCTCGCTCGGTGTGTCGTGTGTACAAGTGCAAAGTGAGAGAAGGGGGAAGAAATGCAGCGGAGAGAGACCGAAATTAAATGAAATTCGAGAAAAGGATCTCGCCGAGAGGCGTAGCTGCTCTACCCAGGGGGTGAAAAAGGAGTACGACCTAGACGAAGAAAAGAGCGGAGGAGGAGGAGGAGTCCCGATAGCGCGGAAAATAGACGGCGAGCGATCGAGAGAATCGAGCCGCAGAGAAGGAGAGAGACAAGTCGCACGCACACAAAGAGATACAGCCACGCACACACACTGCTCGGTGCACTTGACTTATTATTATTGTGTTGTTGCGCGAGCGAGAGAGCGAGACTCAAGGCGATCGCGTTTCTCTTTCCTCTCTCTGGGTTCGAGAAAAAGAAGGACGTCCAACAGATACACACACACACATATATATATATATATATACACATCTACAGCAAGCGCGCGAACGCCAAAGGTCGTAGAACCGACAAAAACCACGAGCGAGCGAGCGTGTGTGCGTGCGCGTGTGGAAAATCGAATTCGTGTACTCTGGGCGGGGGTAAAAAAGCGCCAGGAGAGATCCAGGAAGAGGAAGCGCGCACGCGGCGGTTAAAGAGCAGAACCGTGTCATGCCGAGTGCCGACCACCGCCTCCTCTTCTCCGGGCGATAGATCGCGATAGCTGCCGCCGCCGCGGCTTCGCCAATTCTTATCTGGCAAGGAAGGTGCGCTCACGAGAGAGAGAGAGAGAGAGCAGTGGGCGTTTTGGACACGGAGAGACTCGCACACATGCGCATCGGTGGGTGGTGGGCAATTGAGAGAGAAAGCCGGGCTGACTGAATGGTGCGAGGAGTGCAACAAGCCGCTGCGAGGGCCAAAGTACATGCGGGCGTCGAGGCGTTGATCTGGATGCCGGTACTGGAGACGGGGATCGGGAGGAAGCGCGCCGGCGAGCGCGTCAGGAGGATGCGCATGCGGCTCGTCACCCACTCCAAGGACTCCTACAGTCTGCTTACCAAAAAGAGGTACCCTACTTACTTTGTTAAACGCTGACCGACCTGCTATATCGGCAAGACTATGCGTAAGCTTTTATGCAACGAATTTAGGATTATAAAATACAACATATAAACATAAGCGTTATTTTAATGTAAAGTAGATTTATCGCGTTGTACATTATTAGCAAATTTGATGGATAAAAGAGGTCGTGAAAAGTCGTTATTGAAATACTGCGCTGCCGCTGCTTTTGTATCATCGCCCCTACAACTGTTTTCGTAAAGCACACCTCGCTTAATAATGATATTTTGGATGAGCTCGATATATTATATATTCCAGGGTCCCGACCATATGGATGAAAAGTGAAAGGATTATCTTCTTCTCGGGAGGTGTGCGCGAGCATGTAGTATAGTCCCAGACGGTGCGTTGTTGCCTTCGATGCATTTTGATGAAACTAATGAATTAGGGCAACAGGTGCGGACACATTGTCCCTTTAAGGCCAGCCATCATTCCTATAACCTGTCAATTAACTTTCTCTTTATTATGGTGCTCGAGAAAAAATAATGATCGCCAAGCCCGATGATGATGGAGACTCTCCATTTGGCGTATGTGTGTGTGTGTGTGTGTGGGTATCGATAAAAGGGTTCTTTCATGTCGATTAATTGAAAAAAACCGTTGAAAGGCACAAAAAAGGAGAGGGATGATAAAGGAGGTCAGCGCGAAGAAGCTGCAATTCATCCGCTCGACGAGCCATGCTCCTTTAAATCAATCGAAACGGAACATTTTTCTTTCCTCCACTTTTCTCGTAATATATTTCCATCCTTTCGTAATATAATTCACTCGAGGTATTACGACTGTAGGGGGAAATTTCTTAGCGAAATGTGAATATGTCCTAAGATTGAAACGTCGAAACTTTTACTCGAAATAAAAGCCGTGCGCGTCCTGGCTGCATATAAACGCGTTTAAAACTTGGTAACGAAGTTTCGCTATGTCTCAAATACCTCTCCTTGTTTTTCGCGTAATCCTATAGGACGAACTTCCGTCTTTATTACGCCAGTTTTCCCGAGAGAGCTGGCTTTTTATTATCCCGTTGCAATTAGCCGCAGGATTACACGTATACTCGCTCGTGTCCGCAATTTAAAACTTTGTCCCGAGTGTCCTCGCTCATACTCTACAGTCCCACTAGATTTTTCATCCTCGAATTCACGCAGTCTCGTACCCTGCAAATAAGAACGCGAAGTAGATCAGCGATATTCGCGAGCAACTCGATAACCCCCAACAAATCATATCCTGTACGAAAATCGTCAAAGCCGCTAAAGCGAATTCGATTAAATCTCATTACCCAACGAGACAAAAAGAAAGGGTATACGCGCACTGCACTGCACAGAGGAGAGGCACATATACATCAACACGCGTGGCACTTGCGAATCTTCTCTCGCGCCACGGGAGTTTGCTACAACGTGTGTATAATGCGCGCGTGCACGCGTGTGCGCCACGGGGCGTATACGATATATACGTATATATATATTCCGCGGCTCGGAATCGAATGCTTCCCCCTCCTGCCGGATTATACGTGTACACGTGCGAAATCCGTTGTCTTTAACGAGCCGGTACCCTGCTTCCTTTTTTTTCACTCGTGTTATACTCGTGCCTCAGCTGGCCTTTTAGCCACAGCGAAAAATCAGATGCAAATTGGAAATCGAGAGTCAATTGCGACGCTGCTGCAAGGAGCCGAGCGAACGAGTGCGCCCGAGCTTGTGCAGCGTATAAGTAAAGGGAGTTTTTCTCGAGCTTTGTATAGGTTGTGTATAGGGGCTGGCGCAAGAGGTGGGAAACGGTTTTCTTTCGAGAGCAGCTCCTGCGCAATTATTGCTTTATTGCAGGACTGTGCGTAACGCTCGGTTAAGTGTTTTACTGCACGAGAGCCTTTTGTTGATACTTCTTTTATTCGCCGGAGGATGTGTAACTGCGGATCGGCGTTCCGTTAAAGTACGTGGTCCATTTGTGGTTTGCCTTGCGACTAATTGCACACAGCGGTTATTGCTAAGTTACTTTATGCCAATGAAAGCCGAACGCTTTTAAAGCCTTCTGATAAATTATTCGAATACACCTCGGCGAATCTAAAACAATGCAGGCGAGCGACGTTTCGAACAGCCCGAACCCAAGACGTTGGCATACATCCTCGAGAAAGCGTTATTTTCATCTTCCATCATCTCGACCCATCCCATCCGCAACGTCGTATACAAAAGCGATTCATCCTCAAGATCCTCGCATTGTTGTATCGTCCCAACCGAAGAAATTCAAGAAGCAAACAGCTTCCCGCCCGAAAAAAGGGCCAACGAGATGCAAATGAGAATTGTCCCGCCTGAAAATTTCCTCCTCTCCGTTACCTACCAAGACGTTGCGCCAAGATATATATATATATATATATATATACACACAAAACAATCCCTCGACCCCTTCGTCGGTCCTTTAAACAAAAACACGGACGACGAGTGGAAAACTCGTCTTGTCTCTCTTCTCATCGTGTGAAACTAAGCGTGTTTCGTAGCAGGTATACAATCTCTCTCTGTCTCTTCCCCTTTCTGAAGGAAAAGCGATGCATATACCGTATATCCCGGCGCTTAACGTTCTATGCAAATTATTTTCCGTATATATATATATACGTACACGCCCCCCGAGTTTCCATTATGACACACGCACCCTTTCACCCTTTTGCTCGTTACGTATATATATGCACAGAGTTTAAGCGTACAAGGGAATATATCATAGTGTGGCACGCCGTTAAAACAGGTAAGCCGCAATATTGGGAAAGCTTCGGGTACGACGGTATCATCTCCCTCCCCTCGAAGATGGAAAAAAAAATGCTACTGTGTGCACCCCTCGAGGATTTTCACCAGCGACGGCGGCGCCCGCATCGATCGCAGCCGTGAGAAGAGATAGGAAGCGATTTTCATTCTCACGTGTGCTGCTGCTCAAGCTGCAGCCACCTTTTTTTTTTTATTTCTCGTGATAGAGGATAATGACCTCTCGCGTCAACTCGATTCTTGTTTTTTTTTTTATGGTGAGCGATTCCGTAAAAGGGAAAAATGAACGTCTACTTTTGGTGTAATCAGATTTAAAAGTTTTCTTTTTTAGTGGAAGGGGACGTTTATACAAGGGGAATCGAATACGGAATCATCCTGACAAGTGAATTTAGCTGCTCTCTTTTTCTACTGGGCCTATGGTTAATCGAACAATTTGCTGGACGAGAACAAAAAAAAGGGAAATATAACGTACCTGCGCGTCTTAATCCTTGCGATACTCGTAAAAACGGCATTAGCGCGCGGGTCGGTGCAGCTCTTCTTTCCTTTTTGTCGGAGTGTGCGTTGGAAAAACCAAAGAGAATTTTCCCATGGACGCGCGCCGCCGAGTATAAACTCATAACTTTTTTTTACGGCCATGGGCACACAATATCTGTTGACAGTGGCGCAATCTCTGTTACTAATTTTTTTATTTCCCGTCTCTTTATTTTCGCCTTCCGAACTGTTGCTCGCCGGCCGGCCTGCACAGCAAAGCTTTATTAACGACTGTATACTTTCATTGTACGAAAAAAATTGGTGCCGGCAATAGATGCAGAAGTACGCGGCAATAGTTTTTAAACTGCTGTGTAATGTAATCGCATTAAAGTGAAATTAACGTTCCCTTAATGGTACACGCATCGAGTTTGTTTATACGGCGCGCTTTTCCATCCTACCTTTTCATTGCCAAACTTTTCACACGGTTCATTCCTCATCCGCATAATGGCTCTTATAATGATTTTCGGGTTTTATTGCTTAATACCGGCCGCACCTTTAGCGCGCGCTATAAAAATATATTACATCCAAACTCGCAGTATATAAACATTTGTGGCGAGAGAAACGAGAACGGTCAAATCTCTTCGACATAAATAAACCAACTTTTAAAGCGTATTGAGAAATCAATGGTTGTGTACGACACAATTTATTCGCTATATTATTCAGTGTTTGTTTAAAATTTGCATATATACAGTAAGTAAAAAGAAGCGGTTTGCATTCGAGGAAGCACTTGGCATGTACGTCAACACATCGGAGCATTTCATCGGCGTGCAAAAATGAACTTCCTCTTGTGCATTAAAGAACACTCGAGTCTCTTCTTTCGGCGAAAAAGTTTCGGGGAAGAAATTCGTCGGTAATACGATACTCGGCTTTCTCGGGAACTACGCCCGATCGCTCCGCCACTTTTTCTCTCTCACTCGCGCTCTCGTCTCTCACTCGTAACTTCTGTAGATAAAAAAAACAAAGCGAATGACGCGTAATGACTGTGTTTAAAAATTCCGTTATTAATTAAATTTAATCGAGCCAAAGCTTTTTACGGCGAAATCACAGCGATGAGCTTGGAAACCAAATTGTTGAGTCAAAATGCTTAAACATTTCATTATTATATACCTTACATATTATGATGTGCAAATAATTTCACAAAGTTATTGTTTATTATTGAAAGTCACATGCTATTAATATATCCAAATGGTTAACTCTGCATATACAGTAATTAAATATTGCATCGTCACCACGAGCCAATACGAAACAAATAAAAGCCAAACAGACGCACGCGTGGCAAGAAGCGCCAGAGCGCACATATACCAGCTCGGAGAACGCGTTACGAACTAATTGGCGTTCGATTTGCGGCCGTATACACATATCGACTCGCTGTACAGCCCCTCGACGAACGCGCGCTCTAATATACGGCTGCATCACAAAGCGAGGAAATAAAAGCAGACTGTTTGCCCAACACTCGGTTTCTCTGGGCCTTTTTGCCGCCCACACGCACGAGTCGGCTGCAGAGCGCAGGACCACAGCTGTCGGCGACGTCTTCGTCTCTCGTACACACTGCACACACATATATATATATATATATGGTATAGACACCTCGTGCCCACAGGATATTTAAGAAGACCCCGCGGTGAATCGAGACCTTTTCCGTAACCCTGGGGTAAAGCTTTTTGTGCTCGTCTTTCGCCGCGGGTGCATTGCCGCACTCTACGTAAGACGACGAAGAAGAGGAAGAAATGCGAGGCGAGGAGACGATTTTTCCTTACTTGTTTTTTCCTTTCGGGTTTTATGAGCATCGAGGGGACGCTTCGTGGCTAATTGATCTGGTTCGGAGGTAAGCGCGCCGATCGTTATTCGAATTTACGAGGTGCGGTTTGTGTGTGCGTTGTGCTCGGGGGAGAGCCAATGAATTATTTGTTGATGCCGTAGAATAGCCTTTAGCCTAGCTCTTTTATACCGTTACCAATAATAAGAGACCCTTCGTGTTTGCAATCTTCCAATGTTGAATTTTATAAATCCATTTAATTTTATAATAAACGTTTATTTTATTTTCCGCTATCAATAATAATTCAAGGGACTAATCTGGAAATTATCATCATCATCAGCCCGAAATTGTGCTTTAAAATAATCCAAGAGAAGCTTCGCACCTTCAGAGTCATTCGCAATCTCGCCTTTCGTCCGCAACCGCAATTCACACATGGTAATACAACCTCTTACACGCGCGCGGCCAGCCACTTGTCTCTCTCTCCCCAAAAGAGAAAACGAGCTCGGCCACAGTACACACACGCACACAAACATATAACGTCGCACAACTGCATTAGGCAGCGGTGGCCTGCACTGCGGCGCGTGTCAGTATCCACCCACGCTTCCGGCACGTGCACCGCGCTTCTCTATACGCACACACATAATACACACACGTATACGCCACGGACTACTCGCTTTTTCGATTTGCCTACTGCACACGTATGGGAGGAGGTCGAGGACGATTGCCGATTGGCTGCCGATGCTGACTCTGTTTTTCGATATATCGAATCTCTCTCGGCTCGTGCGAGTTGGAGGAAGAGTTCGCGAGAATATGTATACGACGATGATGAACGCTCCGAGCGGGTGTCTGCGAGAGCAAGTTTTGATTCGTTTCGCCGAGTCGAATTCAAAGATGCTGGATAATGTGCCGGGCTCGTGTATCGCAGTGGCAGTGACTTTGATACGGAACTTTTTAGGATTGCCTTTGAGGCTTCAATTTTCCACTATGCGGCCGGATGTCTTCATTTATACCGCTAGTTAAAACTATTCAGTTGGTCGAGTTTGTTTGGGAATTTTATTAGAACGTAATTGCTGGGATGCTAAAGAGAGAATTCCGGATCGAAACTGGTGCGCGTATACGGATGTCGTGCGATGTTTGAGCGTTCGTTAAATTTATTGACGCAAATAAATAAGGCATTCGAGCTTAATGAGCGATACTTATAGAAAGCGGCTTATATATATAGGCGAGGGTAATTATATTCCTGTGTCGCGTCGATGCTATTCGGCGAAGCTTTTCAAACTATAAATTATGCCAAGTTGTGAATCATGTATATAATCCACTTACGAGCTCGAGCTAATTACACGAGCCGGGGAGAGGGGGAAAAAAATCCCCAACTACTCCTGCACGAAAATCGGAAGAGCGACACAGGCGCGGTCAGTCGGGAAAATGCTCTCTCTCTCTTTTCTCTCCAGCCGAAACGACACCGCAAGAGAGAGAGAGAGACTCTCGGCCGCAAAAACACTGCATATATGGCGAACCCTTCTAATCTCATTCACGGCTCGTAAAGCGTATTCGCAAAACCGACGTAGACATATCCTATACGAAATTCTCGCGCCGTAAACTTTACGAGCGACACACACGCTCACACACACACAGGGGCGCCGCGGCAAAGAGTCTCTCTGTGGCTCTCGAAGTGCGCGGTGCTGGAATTCACCGATGGGGTTAGAGCCTGCGGTGCAAAAAGGATATAGCGCGGGCGCCACGGACACGGAGAGAGAGAGAGAGATTCTATCGGCGCGTTTCGCGAATCGCAATGGCAGCAACACCACCAGCGGCAACAGCGGGAGTTGACCCCTTCGAGACCTTGTCGCCTCTTTGTGCAGTTGCTACTTTTGCTACTGCTGCTGCTGCTGCTGCTGCTGCTGAGGAGGAGTTGGACGCTGTGTTGCGTGGTTTTGCTTTGGGATGCGTGTGGGTAGAAGTTTGACGCTGCACCGGAGATTCTCAGTTTTTGTATGGAAATGGGTAAAGCCGTTTTGGGGTAAGGTAAGGTGATAAGGGCTTGAGTTAAAGTGTAATTAAAAATGAGCTCGTACACGATGATTTGCACGAATGATAAAAGTTAAATGAAATATACGAATGTCTGAATTATAAAAATGCATTGCATCGACAATAATCAATATTTGAAAATCTGTATTCTCGAGGCACTGCAATTCTTGCGAACTACACTGTCAAACTATATAAGGCAACTTAAGTCGCGCAAACTTCTCGGGACCACACATGCAGAAAATCAAATGGTAAACTAATCCTTTCCCCGGCCAAGGCGACACAACGGCATCATATCTGTTGCGTACCAAAAAAATCTCCTGCACTGCACGCACCTATAAGGTGAGAAAGAGCGCAACAGTTCTCGCGCTCACGCACAGAGGCATCATTACACGGGTACACACACGCGCGCACACATGCATATAGACGAAGAAGAGCTAAATTCAAACGAGCTTCCACGACGTATTCCCTATCTCTCGGCTCGTAAAAGACCTTCTCTATCTCTCTCTCTCACACACTCTCCCTCTTTCTCTCCCCTATACACAGGCTCGTAAAGCGCGGCGCTTGAGTTTTTCGTAGTGCGCGCGCTCCGCGTATATACACTCGGGGTCACTCACCCCTTTTGCCGCCTACCTCTCTCTCTCTCTCTCTCGTACTTACCTACGCAATTTTTACCTGCGCAGAGAGAGAGAGAGCGCAAACCGTAAATCAGCGTTTGCTCTTTTGGTTGTAGTGTGTTTGTGTGTCTAAGTGTATGGGAAAGTCGCGCATAAGGTGAATCTCTCATTTTCGGCCGCCGCGGGAAACTAAAAGCTACGACAATGACGACGATGATGAAGGAACAAAAAAAAAAAGGCGGGCGTTACGAAAGCTTGCGGTTGATCGATACTCCCGTTTAAGCGTCATCGCGGTTTCGTGGGACTTTTTATTGCATATATAGGGGGTCGAAGGAAGGGTTATTGGGCTGTACGGTGGTGGAAGCTTCTCATGGAGATTCGTTCTCCTCGATTAGGCTTCATTTGAATGAATGCTCTCGATATACGTATAACTCGGCTGACTCGATCTATATAGTCATTTGCGTAATCCCATTCGATCGCTTTTAAACACTCCACTTTGGTTGAGAAAAGCTGAACTTTGGCAAGACGCTGTTGCGAGCGATCAGTGCCCAAACGGTGGCCGATAATTCACCTGCCACAGATGCTTTACCTCCACATCGACGAAATATCTGCGCGTCGTCGGCATGCGCACCGGGTCCTGAAATTCTTCGCTCGCAAAAAGTGTATATAGGTATAGGAGCGATCATCGGTGCAAGAGAGAGAGAGAGAGAGAGAGAGAGAGAGAGAGAGTGAATGAAAGAGAGAAAAAAAAGAAACGGGAGCAACGGTCGACGACGTTCATCAAACGAAACGTTTCGGATTATTAGCCTTATATACACCGCGGCAGTAGTGGCGGCAACAGCTTACCACAGAACCGGACGATTAGTGAAAGAAAACGAGAAGTAGGGGAATTGAGCGATTGACTTGTCGCGCGCTTGCGTTTTCCAGCTCTCGTGCGCGCGCGCGCGAGCGCCGATTAATTGCACAACGACGTTTCCGAGGCACTGGGACTCTCTTTGCAGGACGAGAGACGCGCGTACACACACAGAGGGAAAGAGAGAGAGAGAGAGAGAGAGACGCACGTCGACAAAAGGACAGAGTCGAGTATATGGGATTTGTCTGGAGGAGTGTATGTAGTGTGTATACGGTCTGGAAGCGGGTCCGAGTCTCCTTTTTTGTTGCCGCGCAGCTCGATTGATCGACTTGTGTTCCTCTCGAGTGTGCAGTGCCGCCGCCGCCGCCGCCGCTGCTGCCGTCGTCGTCGTCGTCGTCTCTCCTCTCGAGAACCTTATGCAACGGATTCTCTGTCTCTCTCTCTCTCTCTCTCTCTCTCTCTGGCCAAGTGGACACTCGAGACCGTCGTCGGCCGTTTCTTGCCGGCCCTCTATATACTCCTTTTCTTTGCAGCACGCTGTACTCGCTCTTTTTGTGCGAACGCGGAGAGTTGGTTTTTGCAGGTTGGTGCATCGAGGTGAGCCGGTCGACTGCAAGGGAGAATCGATTGAGCGGAGAGAAAGAGAAAGAGAGAGAGAGAGAGAGAGAATTGCGTCGGTAATTCTAATTCCGTAATTGGGCGACTGTATATGGGGAAAAGTGACTGTCGCGCTGGGAAAAGAGAGTTAATTTGCTTTATTTATTGGGTCTGCGTGCAGTGATTTTTCGAATTGGCTGATTTGCGCCTGTAATTGCGCACTGTTTTCGTTCTTTTTTTATTTGTTTGCGTTTTAATAGTGTGCAGCCTCCGGAGCAGCTCTTTCTCTCTCGGTCGAGCTTAATGATACTTAGGTTAATTTATGGGGCAATCAACGTTGTTTATGAATTGTTTTGGAATGCGCGTCAATCACGTTTTCGTTCGTGCTTTCTTTTTCGGCGGAGTTTACGGTTAAAGTTGAGCGCGCGCGGGAGATTTATTTACTTAATTTACTGGGTAGCGCGCGCGTGCAATGTCCGTAAAGTTGTGTGTACGAAATTTCAACGGAACTAACTATAATGAAAGTGAATAACACGAGGAGGCGAAACATCGAGAATAGACTCATTGACAAAGACTCTGATTAATTAATTTCAGATTTTTTTTTAATTCACCTATACTGCATGAAGGTACGGATGAGTTCACCGATATAGAGAGCATCAGTCACGGCTGCATACGTAAAGCCTGCACGCAGCGCGACTTTTAATTAAAGCTCTTGACTTTCGAAGCAAAGCGTGTACGTGTGCGCGATCGCTTCCTCCACATCTGAATCCCATTCCCATTCGAGGAGGATCGATTTGTAACCGAATCACTCCGATCCTCCAACTGCGTCCAAGAGTATAGAGAGGATCTCTCGCAGAGAGGGGGGAACGAATATCCTCCGTCTCTCTTCTCGCTGTTCTCTCTCGCCCTCCCCATTAAATCTCCATTTTCCTTCTGCCGGAAACAGCGAGAGGTCCGTGAAAGGTGCGGAGAGAAAACGCAGCCAAAGAGTGGAAAACGATGGAGAGCAGTGGCCTGCGGAGAAGAAAGGGACGGATACCCTCAATGGGAATGTTATATATATACACATATATATATATAATATAAGCGAATGACTCGAAGAACTTTTTTTACCTATGAACCATGTTTTCGTAAAAATGGTTTAATAAACTAATTCGTCTCGTGTCTGGAGTCTGTAAGAGTGAATATTTCACTGGGAGTGAGAGATTGTGTATACGCTGGGCTTTTTATTAAAGTTCCGGTTGGACTGGATACTCGCCGAAGGATCATTAGTCAAACGTTCGCGGCCTGTCAATATATATCCAGCGCTTGACTTTCAATTTTGGACGCTCCCGCCGCGCGCGGGGCCACTTCGCAACGTAAATTTAATCAAATTAATAGCCCGTAAATTCGACGGAATTAAAACTTTCTCCGAAATCAATTCACCGTTCAATTACGATCCTCGAAAAAAAAGACCGCGAATAAGCAAGCCCTCGATATACGAAACGATAAGGCCATCGTGCGCATCAACAAACAATCCTCTCCACCGAATACATCCTAATCTCGGTGCCGGACAGACAACAAAGCCCCGTCGCATCCCCTACGCGCGCACAATTAACAAACTCAGCCTAGCCGTAAGAGCCTAAAACTGCACGGACTATGGGTCGCCGGAGAAAAGCTATCAAATAGCCATGCTGCGATATCTATATATAAACGGGCCGGGCGTATTACGTCGGACAAACGAGAATTTAAAAGAGAGCAAGGAAAATCGGTGCTGCTGGAGCAGATGGTTGAGAGATCTCCGCGGGGTATCCTTCGCTCGTCTCTCTCTCTCTCTCTCTCTCTCTCTCTCTTCACGGACGCCCCGCGGCGCGGTCTTCAAGCCCAGGCTGCCGCTGCTGCTGCCGCCGCCGTTGATGCAGTGCTGCATGATGGGGGCGCTGGAAACTCGCTGGAAGTTCGCCTTGCCGAGAGAGGGAGAGAGACTATGTGTATACTGTTTTGACTCGTTTTTTGCTCTCTTCCGTTCCTCTATAAGCGAGGGGAGAGTGGATAAGCTCGCGGGTGGCTTTTGCTTCTCTCTCTCTCTGTTCACCTTCTCTCTTTTTGTTCGAGCTTTGCTTTACCGATGCCTAATTACCCCGCGCGGTTATTTTGGCGCGACGGGTTAGTGTCTCTCTCATTTTTTGAGAGAGTTATGGTATAGCTGTTCATTTGAGGTCAGATGTAGAACCAGTTTTTACCCAAGGAAAATAAAGCGCGGAAAAAAACATGGTCAGATTGCCGCTATAGAGGGTCAGTCGGAAAACGTTTAATGGAGGTGGAATTCGGGCGCGGTATACAACTGGAAAAATTGATGTGTATCGCCTAGCTGTTACAACAGATGGAAAGCCGGGCATTAGTTTTAATCGGCGGATCGAAGAGGCTCGTTCAGCTGTAACCGTATATAAAGCGCAGGCAACGCGAATCGAAATCGCGTTCCTCGCTACAATCGCAATAAGACACGAACGATTGTTCTTCATATTCCAATATCATCCGTTATGACAGGCCGAGTTATCGCACAAACCATCGGGTTTCGGTTACAGTCGCGGCTATTAATATGTAACGATAAACGCTGTTTACGGACTCGATCCCCGAGCGGATAATAAAAAGTCATTTGTTTTAATTAGCGCATAAAGTCAGGTCGGTCTTTCGAAAACTGTGATGAGTCACGCGACGCCTCGCGCTATATATAATTGGGCTATCCACCCAACGGCAGCAGCAGCAGCAACAGCCGATACTTTGCGGGACGTCTCGATTAACGGACTACCGAGATTCACATGCTTCTTCATCGACTTTCGACAATCTTATACTATTATCCCCATTATATTCGCATCAAAAGCGATTCGCCTATACAGTCGATGCATAATAGAAGGTGTACAGAGTCGGTGATCGATCATTCACGAGTTGATTAAAAATTCTCTCAGACTTTCGCAATGCGTATAATGTATAAGTAGTGGTGTATAGAGAAAGGGGAAATTCGCTCGCGTGCGCCTTCCGAATTAGCAAACGGGTTATCGTGCCAAAGGGCAAGACGCCGAGTAGCTCGTTTAATGCCACTCACTTTAATGCCGCGGGTACTGAAGAATTTAAGGCTTGTCTACAGTTGGATCGAGCCTCTTCCTCCTCTCTCTCTCTCTCTCTCTTTGTGTGCGCCTCGTGTGACCCCGAAATTAGGTCGGAGTGTGTAACGCGTATAAGGTTAAAGTATACCGTGCCATAAGTGGATTGTAGTATTACTTTTTCGCTTTTGCTAAATGATATTGCAGCGGTTGATTTGATTGATTGATGTGGTGGCTGTTGTGCGTGGAGAATTTTGTGACAAATTGACTTGCATATAGACTTCCCGGTATCGGAATTAATGGGATTGCTTTGTTTTAGAAAGTGCTCCTGTATCGCTACTTTGTATATAAAATTGATACAATTATTTTTAACCAACGCGATTATTTTTACATTTCTAATTTTCCATTATGCGTAATCCCAGGCAGCAGCAGCGATACAAGCTCGAGACTATATAGTTAATCGACGAGCTCAACTCGGTCCCAAAGAAAAAGACAGAGCGAGAACAGAGAGAAAAAGGTATAATAACGCCCGTCACTCGGCGAATCGTCTTGGAAAAATTTCGTATTCCCCGCTCGCAGCGCAGCTATACGCGAGACTTTTCTCCACTCGTTGCACGCCGGTGCGGTGCGCATCAGCCGATCCCTCGCCTCCTCTACATACACATCGGCGACTCTTATCGCGCGCCCACCAAGTTTCCCAGAAACTAAAGGGAATAATGGCTGAGGAGGAGTAGGAGGCAGCTGCCGCGTCACGAATACGAATGCCAACCTCTTCTTCCTCTCTTTGCTGGGCTCGCGCGCGTATTATACTCGCCGAGAATTTTATATCCGACGTATCTTCGCTGCGGGAAAAGTTTTGCGAGCTCTCTCTCTCTCTCTCTTTTGTTTGACTTTGGATTGTTGGCGAAGACAAATTGCGGCGGTGCGAATTCGATATGCGGCTGATTCCTTCCGTGGGTGGATTATACGGCTTATTTATACATGTAATCGAGTGTTTTATGCTGCTATTATCGTAGTACTGAGAAGTGTAGTTTTTATTCATATTTTTTACAATTATTTTCATGGAAGAAAAAACACGAAAATATTATTAATGCATATCACGATTATAGAGACATTTGATTCTACGAGAAAAATCGATGCTAAGCCAATGAATATTGAAGTTGCGCGCGGAGACCCAAGCCTTGGCTTTATTCAGCATTTGTATTAAAGCAACGGCGATTGCTACAATTCTCAATAAACATGATATATTATTCATCGCTGCAGATCGATTAATTCGCCGATAATGTCAGTATACGCTGCAGACAAGGTTTCCCGCGATCCAATTTGCGTGCTGCATTACTTCTCCGAACTGTATCGTTGCAGCTCTCGTGCACGAACCTTGGATTCTCTCAATTATGCAAGAAAAAACAATATATCGACGAGTCGTCCGTATTATATATTTGGCGTACAGGCAAGACGTTTCCAATTTTCGCAAAATTCACGTTATGTCAACATGTTCCATCTTGCAGCGATATAAAACTCGCCATTGACGTTTCGTCAGCCGCAGAAGTTTGCACAACCTTAAGAACTCGTCCTGTCCACCACAGATGCAATCGTTGCGCGCGAGTTTCTTTTTTTTTGTCCGTTCCGCTTCTTCTCTTCCTCCTAAATTTCGAAAGAATTCCCACAGTTCGTCACCCGGGGAAGCGATTGTACCCATCGATTCGACAAAACTGCTCTTTCTCTTCGTGCCGATGAATCAACCGCCTTATTTCCGTCTCTTATCGCGCTTCCGGCCGTTTTCCTCCTCTACTTCTCTTTCTTCGCTTTTTTTTTCTTCTCTCCCACTCCATTACCTCGATGAGAATTGTGCAACACGCCGGCGGTACAGTATAGCGAAGGAATTAATATACCGCTCAAGAGTCTTTCGTTAATGGAAAAGACAACGAGTGCATATACTATATAGATTGATGGCGTCGATTTGTTTGCACGAATCGGTGACGTATGACAAATTACGCGTTGTGTATTGCTGCAAGATAATGCGCATGTGTGTGCGTGAGTGTGCGAGTGCGTATGCGGGGAATAATTTGTAATTTTGTACTCGATAGCGCGGACACACACGCACTTTTTCTTCCTCTCTGTCGACTAATCGGTAATGATTTATCGCGTCGGTGCATTGCATATATACCCGCGTTTTACTTTTGATTATGCAAATGTTTTAATATAGGCGCGAGATCGCTGTGTTTATTATTAAATTTATTGGGCTCGTTAATAACCGGAGCTGATAAAGAGCTGAAACTATTTTCCGACCGATACACCTTGAACGTTATCGAGATTTTATTTATTTCGATTGTGGTGCGCGTATGGAATCGTGCGATTTCTTTCCCGTCGATACAGCGAATCGTTGCCAAATTAAAAGCTACTTCGACTCGATTTGAATTTATCGATTTATATAAATCGTTTTTCTTTTTTTTTAGTACAGGCAGTCGAAGAAAAATTTGCTTTGCAAATCAATAGATCTGTACGAGCATTACGTACAAGATAATAAGAACGCACGAAGGATCACTTTGTTATTTAAA
The DNA here is from genome assembly GCA_900490025.1 of Megastigmus dorsalis. Lineage (NCBI taxonomy): Eukaryota > Metazoa > Arthropoda > Insecta > Hymenoptera > Megastigmidae > Megastigmus > Megastigmus dorsalis. Next base: position 173,181 of record UELU01143757.1, on the reverse strand, counting down.
TTTATTCAATGTTAGCGTTCAGCAAATTAATATCGATTAATAAATTTTCTCTCAAATGATCCTTGGATGAATAAACATACGAGTACAGATAAAGACGCGAAACGCAGTCTTACGCGGCTACTCGTTACGCGCATACGCACACGCCATCTCTTAAAATAAATAATGACGCAAACCCATCATAAATTACTCGCTAAATAATAATGTCACCCGCGCGGACTCGCACGTCCACCTACTTCGAAGCAATGTGAAATATCGAAGCTACTCAAAACGAACGCTTCTACCGCAAAGGAAAAAGCGTCGATACATCCGCGAGCCAACGGGACGAAAATGAGAATGTCAAAGGGGACATCTGTGTGTTGTACCGAATGTCGTTGGATATGTTATATTGTGAGGAGAGCTCGTTGGACACGTCGCTCGCGCCCGAGAGACATTATACCCGTGAAATCGAGCCAGCCCGCCGCCTCTGTATAGGTATACAGTGTACACCGAGGGAAAGGGATAATCCCTCTCACGCCTTGTTTGCGACGCGTGTTTCGATCTGCGCTCCTCCCCCATTCGCTCGCACTTTCGCTCCAGATCTCACGTTCCTTCCCTCTATATACGCATTTTTCCACGACTTTTCGATGGCCGGTTGTACATTGATCCTCGTGCGCGTATCTTGCGCGAAAGAATTTTTCACTGCCTCGCTTCCTTCTTTATTGAAATTCGTACGTATTGTCATGAGATTCCGCATACGAGCGTAAAAAAAGATACAGCGGAACAATCGATCATTCTGTACTAGCACCGCTGTTTCTCTCTCAAAAACGAATTCTCCCATTCTTTGCGCGAGCGGACAATAACCCAGCCAACTTTCTCCGCCGAAAAATCACGCTTCACCTTCCCCCAATGAAGCGCACGACAGTCCCGAAGGATTTGTCCTGTATACAGTGGCGGCAGCGAGCGTGTGTCTCCCTCACCCCCGCGGCAAGAACGCACAAAAGTGTGGCTGCATTCTACCGCCGCCTCGTGCCAAGCATAATGTCCCGCGTGCCTCACGTGCGCCTATATATACGTAGACACACAGAGAATTCGAGTGATTTAGTGCTTGGGCCCGTGTGGGTTTTTAATACCTCGACGAGGAGACGACCCTTTGCTGCGGAATCGTCGAAAACGCGTGGGCGAGAGACTCTTTCTCTCGCTTTATATACCTTTTCGAGGAGGAGGGAAAATGTATATATATTTTTTTTTAAACATCCGTGTCGATGTTACTCGCGTGGGTGGAGTTGTAGCCGCGTGAAAAATGATTGCCGAATGGGCGTTTTCGATGCGGACGCGTGTGTGTTATTGATGGTGATGGGATGTGTGTACGCGGAATTTCAATAAATTGGAAAATCGATTGTTGGTTTGTAGCATAGGTCAGTTGTTGAAGTCGAAAGGTAACGAATGCTTCGTTTTTACGATCCTTCAGTTGTGTGCGGTTGCTGTTAAGAGCTTTATTTTACAATTTATGTTCGTTGGAACGTTTGTTGCCCTCCAATTTATTGGAGAATTTAGTTACTAAATCGCCTTTATGGTATACATAAAATAAACGTTAGTCTTAAAAGAAAATACAAAATACATATATATTTTTAAATCTAAAGTAACAAATGAAAAACAAGAATTGCGGTATATTCGCTATTTCTGCAACTCCAATCCGAAATAACCAAACAATGTCTATCGTTGGAGCAGCGCCGCGCAGAAGAAGCAAAAACCAGTCGAAAATGAAGCCAACGTCGGTGGCAGCATCCATTAGCGGTCGAGAAAGAGTCTGAAAAAGGCCGCCCGAAATAGCCTACGCGCGTCGAAGCAAAATAGCGCGAGAAGCGAGAACTCCTTAGTCGGTCGGTAATTAAAAATCCATCAGTCGTGTCCATTGCGTAATGAACCGGCGCCTGCACTCTCACACACGCACACACTAGCATACGCGCGCGTACACACGTGCAAGTCTCACTTTTCCGCCCACTACGTACCGGCGCTTATATAGCGATTTTTTCCTCTCTTTTCCAGTCCATTTGTATCGGCTCAATGGGCTTTTTCCCCCACCCGAAAGGGGAGGGAAAAAAAAGATGAACTTTTGATGATGAGAGGGTAATCGTCGGCGCAAACGCAGTCGTCGCTCTATGAGTAATTGATTTCTTTCTCTCTATCCCTTAATGCGTCCCTCGTCCGTTAATTGGATATCGGAAGCCGGATTATGGCCGCGGCGGCTTTTACTTTCTTTTCCTCCGCGTGCAGCGCGCGGTTATATATCGTTGGCTATTTTTAGAGGGAGCCCGTAATTAGCGGGGAATATTTTTATATAAGCTGCACAATCGCTTTGGAATTAGTGTGCAGTATTATCGAATTGTATAAGCTATTGTTTTATATAGAGAGTTGGCTTTTTTGGATCGCGCGCGGCTGTTTCTTTCTCTTTTCATTGAGAAAAAATCCGCTGTTGCGTCTAATTGATATTTGACACACATTCCATAATAGAAATAGCTGCAATTGGAGGAAGTTATATGTACGTGCGAGGGGAGGAAGTCTCATCGACGCGTAGGCGAGCAATTAAATCTTTTCAATTTTCGCCTTTTCACTGCAACTTCAACGGGAAAAATGTAAAAGCCTTGCAGATAAATTAGTTTGTCGAATTCAATCGTCAGAGGGAGAGAGTGAGAGAGAGGCAAAGATGACGAATATGAACTGGAATAAAGGCTATAATCGCGTTCACCGTTCAACTGAGGGGATGAATAAAGACACTGGAGCGCACAGTAAAAGGAATAGAACGAAGGGCTTCATTGAACTGCGGATTTCATATTTTTTTTCCCTTTAAAAATCAATTGTTCACGAAGACCGTGTAACATTGTTACGCGAAATAATGACTTATAATGGTCTTCCTGAGCGGAAGAAGGGGAAGAGTATCTTTGCGAAAATGTTCCCGATGCGTCGCGTCTTCTTGGAAATTTCCGCCTCGGATTCAACAATTGCCATCGGCTCCACGGATTGTGTAACGCGAAATTAATGATTCACGCTCTAGTTAACGAAACCCGCACCGAGCTTTTCCGCTGAATCAGTTTTCATCGAGCTTAAAACGGAGAAGAAAAAAAAAAGAATTACGCAACGAGGCTCGAAAACAAGATCCGCCTGCTTTACATAAATAGCTATTGCACAAAAGAGTAGCCTGCATCTGCGATTATCTCGTCATCCGAAGGAGAAAAATAAAAGACAATTTTCCGCCAAGACCGAAGACGGAAATGTTATTTACTTTTGATCGTAGCCGACGCGCCAAAGAAAACCCAAGTGCAAGAGTCGTCACTGAAACGAAAATAATAGCGGGCGAATTAAAACAGCTAATTCCACGAATGTTAACTAGAGAATATAAGAGAGAGAGAGAGAGAAAGCTACGAGAGAAGAAAAAAGCTCGCTTCATTGAGAGCCGAGCCGGGCAAAAAAGCTGCATCCCATTCAAGAGAAGAAGAGCCGCGATGACTCGGCCCCGCAGCAGCAGCGCAATATAGCGGCGGCTGCGACTCGTCGTCACGAATAGCTGCGAACGGAGAGCCGAGTGGACGCACGGAATGAAGAGATGGGTCAAAGATGCATCGTAAAAAAGTCGACTGTGCCACGATGAGATCGTTTTTCTTCGCGCTCTTTTGCAGCGAGACAGGAAACGGGCAATTAACCAAGAGTTCTGCACACCCGAGTGAGAGAGACGACCTTTATCTCACTCTGAGAGAGAGAGAGAGACCGCGAGGATATATGTATAAGCGGATTTCATACTGTGGGAATTAGCGGGAGGTTTTAGGTTGTATGAGTTTATTTCAAAGTCGTTGGCGGATTTAAAATTATAGAGTTAATTTTTGAACTGGAGAACTATCATTATCTTTAATTTATTGCTAGTTATGAATTTACTTAATTTTCTCGCGAATATTAATTATCGAGCTTCAAGTAAATTAAATTAATTTTGTCATTGCTACTCTAGCGATAAGAAAATTTAATTTAATAATGTACGTAAACTAGATAAAAAGCACAAAAATTGCATTGTCAATTTTCTAAAGTTCAATTAAAGCAAGTGACGCTGCGAAGCGACGCAAAGTTAGTCAATGGGCTGAAACTAGCAGCTCATTCACTGGGAGATGAGAGGCGAGAGAGAGAGAGAGAGAGAGAGAGAAAAAAGATAAAAACGCCAGCGCATGCAGCGCAGGCCACAACTGCACGTTATTACTTAAGCGATTGAGCGAGAGAACGACGTGACACATGCTCCAAGCTGCGACGAGTCGCAATTTTTCGGCATGTGAATTGATCGCACCCTATATGCGGACACTCGCGGCTCGTTTCTGCGAAATTCGACTGCTGGGCGATGCTCTTTTAGACGGCGCCAATTCGTTAGGCTCGTATATTCTGCGAAAGTGATTTTACGAGATTTTACGATCGTCTGGAAGCCATCGTCGACTGGTATAATTAAAAACTTTAAGAGCTATTTTGTTCTTCCACATTATTCTATGTAGTCGAGCGTATATTACATCGATGAACATTTTCAAGATTTAAAAAGGAAGTATCCAACGAAATTCGATAACGCGATTGTTTTGGTTGATTTATAGCGACTAGTTTGTATCGTTGAACTTAGCAACTTGACCTAAGCGATCGAATAATTCTTTTTTAAAACTCTCAAAAGTTCACTCGGTATTTTCCACAATTGCAAAAGTGTAATATATTCGCCCTTATCCCTGACCTTTCCATGGAGTTACATCGACTTTCCGTATCGACGTCACTTTGCTCGCTACATCGCCGAGTATTCCAAAACCTCCCGAAATAAAATCCAAATGGTAACTCCATGCATTCGTCACTCGCGTCACCTATATAATAATGAGCCACACGCACACAGACACAGTATAAGCGGATTATTGTCAATCCACACACACACACACACACACACACACACACAAAACAAGCTTTTGTTGCTCGCCCGGCAGCGGCATCAGCACACACACACACACATGCATCCATCCCATTTTTATCTCATCCTTTCGGGCGAATTCGATTTGCATGCTAAATGACAATAATAATCGGGGGCGCACACACACCAGCGGCCCTCGCGAGCGCTTTGATTGTCCCTGCGATTGCATTTTCGGACCTATAGTCGACGAATTTAATTAATGACGGATCGGATTCATGCCATAATGAAATAAGCGTTAGCGTATATATATATACGTGTATGACTTTTCAGGGCTCGACGAGCTATATGCAGCGCTGAAAGCCGCAAAAGTGCGACCCGCCCGTGTATCCAGGCAAAATTACAAATTACACTTTCCTACGTGGCGCTTCATGATGCGCGGGAACTACAGTTGGATATATGTGTGTACATATACGCGTGTGGAGCCAATTATGCGCCGGTCGCGATATGCGATTTGTTTCAATTTTGCATTCGTCCGAGGTTCGCGATCGATACTTTTCATTATAGCGTTTCTCGGTACACGAGAGCTGCAGCTCTTGCGTTACGGTACGCGAGCCATCATTAAAACTTCACGGGGATCGCGCGATTATGTGTCGCTGCTGCGATCTACAATGAAAGACTGCGCGCTTAAAATGTTAACTGCTTCTTCATTGGTATACCTTATATATACCGATTCAAAAGCTTTCGTATATAAATCAGAGTTTCTTTTTTAAAAAAAAAGGATCCAACAACGGTAAAGAACCGCACGACTCCCTCAAACATCAACTCTCGAGCAGAGCCCGTAACGCGTAAATCCTGATCAAACACAGCAGCGCGCATCCATCCCGGGTCTCAAGCTCGTCGATACACGCAGAAGCAGATTAAGAAACAAATCACGGCTCTAAGCATATGTAAACATCGAGCACATGCACAGCCTCATCGGTAAGAGCGACTTCCACTCTTTGGGGAAGTGAAAAGGTAAGGCTCGGTTTTCAATGGCTATGTGTATAGCAGCCAGTCGCGCAACAATGAAAGTGCGGAGCTATTGTGCATCGGAGCTGGGGGGAGAGACTTTTGAGCGCAACGGCAATCCTCCACATGTTGCGCTGGGGTTGGGTTCGGGTTGTGCAGGGCTGAGTTTTTCGCGATGATCTCGAGTTTTGAAGGTAGTGAGATAATACACCTAAGAAGTTGGGACTGGCTGCAAGTAATTCAAAGTATTCGGGGAAAGTAATACGAGTCAATTTTTTTATGGATTATTCGTGCGTCGAGACTGAAGTTGTGCTATCTTTTATACGTAAACATATAATAGCAGTTTGAAGAAAATATCATTATTTTTCTGCATGAATAATGTCATAGATCTCCTCGGATTCCAATGCGTCTCTACTGGTTCTCTCATTACTGCGCAAAGCGCGTGTCGGGCGATGCACCAGGCGAGCGTAATAACAGCCAAAGAAACGAGCGATCGTGCGTGCAGTACAACGGCAATCGGATCAACTGGCGCGTAGAGAGAGAGTAGAGTAGAGGGAGAGAACCGAAGGGCGCGTACGCACACACTCACTGCACGTATACCGCAAGGATCGTTATGCCGCATGTGTGTCGGCCTGCGGTGGTGATTCTCCGCGGTTTTCGCTGCATCGTGTCGCGCGCGTCGAAGCAAAGGGGAGTGAGAGAGAGAGAGAGTCTGAAAAAAAGGGAGAATTTACCGTATTATTTGTTTTGTTTCCCCTCCCGCGCGTCGAGAGAGAGCAGCGTTTTTTTCAGATCGCGTCACCGGGAGATTAGGCGGAGCGCGGATTTTTGGGGGACTTTGATGCTTTTTTGATGCACTAGGATGAGCTGGGAACATGTGTCAGTGGGATATATTGTTTGTATACCGGAGAGTGACGTGTTCGAGAGAAAGGATGTCTGTCTTTCTCCGTGTTTGCGTAACGGACTGATTCTCTTTTTTTTTTCTTCTTCTTCTTCTTTGCTTATGGAAATTACTTTTCTCTCGCTGCTGCCAAGTTTTCCCTGGCTTCTGTCGTTGATGGAAAAATCAATATTTTTGCTGGGTACGAACCGGAATTCGCATTGAAAGTACACGACGATTTTGCGGATAAAGGATAAGATTTTCATGTGTCCAGTAAGCCGTAGAATAATAAATTCCCCTGATAGTATTTCGGTAGATTAAACGTCATTGTTGTCAGTTTAAGGAAATTAAGGGGATCACATGTACACCGCAGCACTGTACTACGCAACTCGTCTGGAAAAACGCAATTCTCCACTCAGACGAATCTATTTTTGCCTACACCCTAAAAACCACACAGCCCCACGGTGACCCTAAAGGAAAAAATAATAGTCTAGCGTCAATTAGAACCGCTACTGTAAGATCAAACTAGCGCGACGCATTCCCTTTTTAGAAAATCTCCAATCGGCGCGTACGCATTCGATTAGCGCGCGTCTGAGTTGACCGAAAGAAAGCAATAAGTCAAGCGAGACTTTCTGTGTGTATGTGTGTGTGTGTGTGTGCAAGCGCTGGAAAGATAGAGTCGGAGAGCGCGGGAATGAGATTAAGGACTCGAGGCCGGCAAAAGACTATATTTGTATGCGGCTATACAACCGCAATCTACTTTTCTTTTTTCATCGAATCGATTGTGTTTGCCTTAAAAATAAAGATTTCGTTTGTTGACGATCGATAGGAAATGCATATGGAATTCCTTTATCTCGTGAGTAATAAAGGGTAGTTTCGACATGCCTTCGATGAAGTTATTGAATTAGTCAACTATCCTCGTACTTCCATCTATCGGTATTCTCGCGTCAATCGGCAAAACTCCTGCGGGCATTCGTCTTCGTACACGTCCACGTGCCCTCGCTCATCATCGGGAGCGCATCAGCCGCTTCGTACGCACCACCGCAACGGGCGATAATAACTCGCCTCGGTCCTCTCGGCTAACGAAGACGAGGGGATCGATAATGCGTTCGGCTCTCGGCGAGAGCCCCGGTACGTTGTATATTCCCCGATGGCGGGGAGCCGTTGCGGTCGACGCATACATATATGTGTAACGATCGCGAGGCCATCGATTGGACGCGCACGCGGCAGCGCACATGGGCTTCTTATCCGAATCCCGAAGCGCCGTGACTTATGCGATTGTCGGGAGAGAGGAACCTGAATAAACAAGTCGAGATGCGCCACGTGCCCAATCTTCGTTGTGTTGGGATATCGAGGTGCGCTTGGGTCTTGATTTTCTATACCATGTATGATTTGCTTACGAGATTTTCACTGCGATTTCCGAAGAATGGAGACGTCGAAGATCGAAAAGGGATGAGATTTTTCTGATATATAATAGAATAAATTCCAGGACTGTGCACAGTTGCCGGACTTTATCCAAACTTTGGCGAGCATAAAATTTTTACCGCGACAATAAAGCATAATTCTCAGCTAAACGCTTAAAAGCAAGTTTCTCCTGATCTTTCCTTTTGTAATGTTCATTATAAATTACATCCGATGCGTGCGGTCACCGCGACTTTTCATATCCACGAGCACCGACTTTATCGCGTCTCGCGTTGTCTCTTAGCCGCGCCGCCAGCCACCAAAGATATGACGTTTATGGGCCTTTAAAAGTGCGCTCCGGCTATTGAATTTATTATTGTCTACCATGAGGGACCCGAGTCGCCTATATGTTTACCTTTGTTTAACGTCGTCTCCCACAGCATTAATTTTGCCCTGTTGCGCTTATACGTACACTTGGCTTCCAATTATAATCCGCTCCCAAATGGCTGCGCGTTTTTATGATTGACGACGGATTCGCTTCGCTTTTTGATAAGCTCAAAGTATCCGCGGTTCTGCTAAATCCTTCGTCGATTCAATTATATGCAAATACACTGTACCAGTAAGTAAATGAAAAATACGGTTGACGATGCAATTAATTATTCATTTGTACAAATAGATATGAACTCGCGCGCAGAGGGAGAGGCCCGATGATGAATCCAACCGACGCGTCCCCGACCACAGCTGTCAAATTATACGCGAACGCGCATTCGAAATCCGCTGTGGACGAGTCGAAAACTCGGCCGAACCGAGTGACCGGCCCTGCATTTGCATCCAATTCGAACTCTTTTTACCATGCTGTTTATTATACCAACGTAAATTCCATATGGCTCGGAGATACAAAATAAAGATAGAATTACGCGCCGATGATTCGAAACCCTATGGCTTCTCTCGAAATTAGAGCCCCGAGTTTCCGTGTACACACACACACACGCGCGCACACGAACACACAGGATTTTAATTAAGAGGTCACGTAGCGCAGCAGCGACGGCAGCCAGAGTCGCGTGGCTCCGCGCGTGGGAGTACGGTATATAGTCGAGCTCGCGTGACTAATGGGAGTTTTGAATGAAAATTATTATCAGCGATTCATCCTTGGAGCGATGCGGCTATACGGGAGCGTCTCTGTGTGTATCGCATAGATTGCGCGATATATCCCAAATTGTGCGAGCCCCAGATTCTCCTTGCTTCGTGAGTTTATACAGTTGGATATATATTATATACACCTTCGTTCTGCGCAACGAATGCTTAGCTCTTGTAATTGCCAGGGAATCGATTGTCTCTATCCAGTACTTATTCAACATAGTTTATCGATCGTCATCGGCAATACCATTCGTCATAGAATATTAACGCTGTTTACAATGCGCACAATAAGGAATCCCTCGCATCCCGCACACGCAGCCGCAAAAACAACCACAAAGCGTGCGTTACACCGTTCACCGTTATACCATAATCCACCGCGCACAATTCTAATAATATCGTCGATCGAGAGAAAACAGGCGAGGCGTAATGTCTTGCTTGCATTGTACTGGCTCTTTTTCAAGCGCGCGTGTCCCGTTTCACCTATATAAGCAATGCTCTCTGAATCGGCAAAAAGCTCACCACCACCGCCGCCGGCAGCAGCAGCAGCAGCAGCAGCAGCAGCAGCAGCATTGCGACGGCCGCGAATTAACTTTCTGCCTTGCTGAGCTTTCGCCACGGCCAATTGCTTCCGGCCAACAGCTGTAATCTCTATATCGCGCCTGTAGCGGGGCGGCTGTATATACGCGAGAGAGTTGGTCGGAATTTCACGACGATTGACTCGGAAACAAACGGCATGAAAGCGACGAGCGAATTAAAGCCACGCGTCTGTATATGTATACGTATGTATAACACTTAATCGGCTTGTGGGTCTGTCTGACGAGCGAAAAACTCTTCTGGATGACGAGTCGCACTGCCGCCGTCGCCGCCGTCGCCGCCGCCGTTTGGGTGAATGAAAAAACGAGGGCTGGATGTACATTGTGCGAGGGTCTAAACACCGACACGTGCGCGATGTGCTTGCTTGTACATATATACATATATATGTGGGGTCGAGTTCTCTCTTTTAGGTGAGCGCTCTTTTTTCGGTGCAAGGGGTGTGTTATACGGAGTGGAAAGTCGACACGAATATTCCGATACTTGGTGGATTGTATTTGGTTGTTCCAAAGGATTATTAAATTAGTCGCTGGGTCTGTCCAGGGAAATCCGGTTAAAAATTAATGTTCTACGTAATTAATCGATTGTCGAGTGTATTATAAAACTAACGCTATAAATTACGGGAGCTGTAAAACTAAGCTCAGAGAAATTTTTTAACAATGCCGAAACTATATATCTCAATTAAATGAAGCCGTTAATTTCATACCGACACATTTTCGATAAATAATTTAATAACAATAAACGTGGAAATTGCGGCGTCAATCGCGTTTCCGCGGTATTATATTCCTTCAAAATAATAATTAGCTTTATAACCGACGATAATTGAATCGCCACTCAATATAATAATCTACGAATAACGAAGTGTTTGTAAATTCACTATCGAACATTTGAAGTACTAAGCGATATGTCCATCCACAATAATCGTTAACCAATGCAATATTTATACAAAACTCCACGGAATAAAACGTTCGACTCTTCGGAACAATCAAAACAGTTAAAAGCAACAAGAAAAACCCAATCAACTCGGCCTAAACTGAACCCTTCAACTGCCCCTTCTCCTCCCCTCCTCCTCTCCACACAATTCATCCACATTCACATATTCTCGTGCGCTCGGCGCGATGGTCAGCTAAGCCACGGCGTCCAGTTATGCACACACATATCGCCGGATCGCATCGAGGCCCGATTGTTGGGGAGGGCAACAATGATGGTCCGACACGCGCCGCAAACGAAAACATAAGGCGGCCAGTCTGTGCATCGACTCCCTCTTAATAGCTCTATAGACGGCTTCATCTGCTGCTTCGGTGCATACAGTAGAGCCTGTACGTTTTAGGAGCCGAGTGATTTTCGGCGTCAACAGCACTTTCGACGATAAGGATCTAGAGCTGCCTTCCCGTTCGTTGCTCCAGTGAATGAGAGAAAGTGAGAGAATGTGGCTTCGGCATTGTTGGCCGACTGTGAATTCGGTGATTATTTGTCACGGATATGTACACGCGAGAACGATGCGTATATGGATTTTGAAAGGGTGAAATTTCGCGTGTGGCCGTTTGTCTCGCGCGATTTGCCGGATAGAAAAGCCGACTTTGTTATACATACAATGCGCTTCTTCCTTTTAGCTGTCCGTCCTGATCGTACCAGTTTGGCTCGGAAAATAAACATCTCTGTACTCGAATTCTTTGTATAAGAGCCGCCTCTATCGTCGATTCAATCTTCCACGCCGCGCGTAAAACTAAACCCATATATATAACACAAGCTTGGAATTATTCACACATGCGCGAGATTAGGCGGAAGTCTCATACATATCCACTTTAGGTCTTGGAGAGCAGAGCCCGAGCGCGAGTCTACCTTCTCGGAGATCCATATTTATGAAAAATTAACCACCGCGATCTCTCCGCTTCCTATGCGGAATCCCCGAATAAGACATTCTCGTCTTACTTTACAACCCCTGCATATTATACGATACAAAAGCGAGCATAGCTCTCGCTAATACCCATCGTATTACCCTGTACAAAATTCGACCGAGGCAAAAGAGTACATAATAATGTCTACCAGTCTGCACCGCCCCTCTGGTGAATTCGAATAGGTCACGGCTCATATATATATATACGCGCACACACACACACACACACACACACCTTTTTAACATAATGCGCGGATATAGGCAGATCAAATGTCGATGGCCCAAGTGCACCAGGGCAGAGCTCCCGTATATAGCCTTTTCGCACAATGATATGCTTTCCCCCCTTTCTTCTGTTTCGCGGGGATGTATGTTCCACGCTTATGTGCGTGTGTGTGTGTGTGTGTGTACTGACATTGTGGGATGTGTGCGGACGTTTGCTTGGACGTTTTGCAGGCTCGATTGTGTGCGGCTTTGGTGGTGCATACGCACGTATACACAAGTAGTTGCGGCGCTTTTGAAATAGCGGGGTATGCGTTGTGGGTGTGTCGTGCGTGCCGCTCTGCTTTGCAGGGGTGCGGGGATTTTTCGGCGGTTTTTCAGGGCTTTAGTTTTTTTTTTTTTTTTGTTTCGGTCGATGGATCAACGGGGCTTTGTGTGCGTGTGCGAGTTTTGGGGAAAGGATTGTTTAAATCGCGTGCGTTTGCAAATAATTTTATGAGAGAATTAATGTATTTACCCTGTATCGATTTATACAAAAAGATGAACAAAATACACATTTCCTCAACCGTCGAATTCCCCATACGCATCTTCGTGCAAAAAGTAAAACAAAGACTGTGCACGTGCCAAACGAAACGAGAACCGTAACAAACAAACAAAGTCAAGTACGACGTGTTACAGAGCGAGGCTCGCGCGTCCTCTGAAAAAACTGTGGATCGTCAAAATTCACAATGCATCCTCTCGAAACTATACAGCCCAGCAGTCCACAATTTCATTCGCTCGCTATACTTATCCCCGTCTATCCCGGCCGTCTATATATGCATACACACACTCGAGGCGTGAATGCTCTCTTTCATACTCATACGATTCCAATGCAAATGTCAACGCTATCGACTCTTGAGCACACACACTCTCTCTCTCTCTCTCTCTCGCTTTCTCTCTATCCTTCTCTCGTAATAATGGTAATGAGCGAAGAAATATGACTATGCAAATGACCGACGGTGACACGCGCGCCGGGCACAGAGAAAACGATACTCGATTCTTTTCATGCGCCTAGAGAGAAAGAGAGAGGGAGAGAGAAGATGAAAAGTACAACATATGCCGCGATGCGCGCGTGAGAGCGACAAACATATATCACGCCGTCGTCAACCCCTCGACCGAGGAGCAGTTGAGCCGATCCCTCGAAATTACCGCCACAGAGGCAGAGGTCGAGAGTGTGTTTATTACTTCTCTCTCTCTCTCTCCCTCGCTCTCGATTTTTAACATTTTTCGTGATTCGACGCCGGTGGCAGTCGTCATTAATTTCCCTTTTGTGCAGAATTGCGCGTGTGGTCCTTTTCGTCCTAATGAAAGGTGGAGGAGCAGCACGAGTCTATACCTTCTCACCCCCTTGGCTCTATTTGTATCCATTCTCGCGATCATTTTTCTCGCTCGGCTACTCTCTCTCTCTCTCTCTCTCTTTTTGGTGGAAATGTATAATAGAGGCTCCGAGGAAAATGGAAGACTGATTGGACGCGAAACGGGGAAAGGATACGTAAAAGGATTCGTGGATGGCTTTTTAATGTGCCCGAGTGTGGAGTTTCACTGAATGGGGGAATACACCGCAGATGGGTTAGCGGTAGAGGTGAGAGCTGGTTTCCATTTTTTTTTTCTTTCTTTCGCGAGGGGTGAGCTATCGCGAGTGCCTCTTCTAACCCCTTGAAGCTGCTGTCGTGCGGATTGATTATAGGCATCTCGTGCGATTGGAGACGCGTCGAGTTACCTTTTTTTCTATAGTCTGGGTGTTTTTTTTTTGGAATTCTGGTCGTGCGTAGAGGTGGGTGGAATAGGATTTTGTTTTCGCAGGGATTTGAGCAGAGTAGGCGGGTTTGGAAAAGACAGATCTGATTTCAAGCGTATCTTCGTTGTATTTTCCGTGTAATTCTTTGTGTGCAAAATTTGAAGATGGAATATTATATTAAAATTATGGGTGTGATCTTTTTTTATTGTAATAACATCATTACCGAACTAAAGTTTCACCTAAATCAAATGTTGATTACCGTGGTTGAATTTAGTAACGTAACATATGAGCCAGCTATTGTATACTTTAATTCAAAGCTATGAAAATTGAACTTATGCTATTCAATCAGCATTTCATTCCAAAAGCCAATGATTCACAGCTGCGTATAACGAACAACGGAAAACTCTCCTTCCGCAGTCGGAAAAAAAGCGTCCGGCAGCCACAATAATTAGCCTTTCCATACCCGATCGATCATAACGTGAAAAGTTACATTTTTCTCATCGGAATATATATACATTCCCATGGAAAATCTCTCTCAGCATGCCAAATCGCAAAGCCATTCCGTATACCTCGTCGATCAAAAGTCCAACTAATCGGTCGCAAACGCAACTCCCTCTCACGCGCAATATTGGAAAATAATCGAAAATCAAGAATCTCAGTCAGCGATCCATCAATAATGCGAACGATCCGATAATAAACACGCAATGTGAGCGCGCGCCTCGTGTCTCCATATATACATATATACATATAGGCAAAACGCCGTTAATAGAGTCGTCGAACTGTTGAGGGGGAGAGTCGACGTTATACATAAAAGGGAGCCGAGGGGTTGCGGAGCAGCGTCTGTTCGATGCATGTATATATGTATATGTACATACGAATCGATGCGATCGGAAAAGTATTATACAGCGCGCACACATGCTAATCGGGCGTGGCTGACCGATCGTGACCGCGAGGAATGAAAAAAAATATTCCTGTAGACGCGGGGACGGATGAGAAATGGGCGAGAACAGATGCCGCCGCGCGTTTACGTGTAATCTCGTTCTGTGCAATAGCTTGCCGAGGTTTGATATGTGATTATTACGGATTATGTAGATGGGCTCTCGGGGGGAAGGCGCGATTGGTTGTCTCCTTTTTTTTTGCTGGCGGGCTGTTTGGAATGGGCGAGGGGTGGGACATGTTTTTTTATTGGATCGCACCGCTGGTGTAAGTAGGTTGATATTTTAATCATAGCGGCGGATTTTCGTCGGTGACGATTGTTTTTTTTTGTTTTTTTTTTTTTTTCGGTATCGATAGCGTAAAGCTGTTTTTGATGTGTATAATATGTGTATGTTGCGGAAGTGGATTCAGTGGCTAACTTTGTTTGCTATGGTAAATGAAAAACCTATGTTGAGGTGTGGTTACTCTGTTGATGGAAATTGCTTATTGTATATTCTAGTATCTTATGCTAATTTTAATAGTAGTGCATTATTGGTTTCTATGATATAAACTATATAACGTTAACTCAATTACTATTCCTTTACTTATTCGTTATGAGAATAACTGCTAAAATGCTGTTTAGATCAAATGCTATTTTAATCTAAACATCGATAATTTTTACGAAAACTCAAGTGAATTCTCAATTTTTAATAAAAGTTCTTCATTTTTACGACACAATTTCACCTAATGCAAGCTACTTCAACAATTTATAAAAAAAAAGAACAGCCAACTGAAAATTCTTTCAAATATTCAAAATGCTCTAAGCTAACTTTAATCTAGTTAATAGACAATATCCACATCGCTCCGACATTAGTTACACATTCTCAAACAATTACGACGCACCGGAGAGCGTCGAAAATCAGGCACACAGCAGCATCTGCAATTCCCGGCATCATTAATATCATCAAGGTGACCGACACGACGCATCTCGGAATCAATCAGCGCGATCACTTAATGCTTCCGAATTACACAGACAATAAAAAAAGCATCCGAACTTAGGGCACCAACGATCCACGCACATTTACACACGCACGCAAGAAAAACTGTCTCGTTCCCCTCTACACTCTACACTCCCCCCATCGTCAGCTTTTCCACGGCGCATTAGCATTACGATGTATGGAATACAGAGAGACGGAGGGTCGCGGCGCAACTGCACAGCGGAATCGAACGACACACATACAGAGACAGAGTCGCGAATTGCCGTGTGTTAAAAACTTGCGCCTACGATCAATCATCTCGGTCGAGGCACGTCGCTATACACGCACGCACGTGTCTGTGCGCGCGTGTGTGTGTGCCTAGGTATTAACATATTCATGCGTGACGCGGTTCGCGGATCCACCGGACATCTGTCTGTCAATCTCTCGTGCCCTTCGCTTTTTTGCGAGAGAGAGAGAGAGAGAGGTTTTTAGGGTGGCCCCGGAGATGAGGAAAAGCTGCGCGCGGCGCTCGATGGACGACGATCCGCGCGATGCTGGATATTGCGCCAGTGGAGATTTTTACTTTTCGGGGGAAGCGAGAGAGATTTGGTGGGTGATCCTGCATAGTGACGAATTCTAAATATGTTTAACGAGTACATATTTGTTTCGCTGATTTATTTGGTAAACTTTGTCGTGTTTATGTTGGTAAACAAATTGTATGGTGCTCGCCCAAATAAATGTACATTTTTTTTACCACCGATATGTGAGTGTTTGCTTCGGTTCGATAAATCTTTCTTTACGGTTAAAAGGATTTATTTGGAACGCAAATATGCTAGCTTTTTCTGCAAACGAACAAATATACGCATATATTTAGTGTAAATATCCGAGTGTGATATTTAGTGGAAAAAGAGAAAAATGCCAACGCATCGAGTTGCTAAAACGCATTTTGATTTGTTTTTATTTACATGAGGAGCGACACGAGCTCAGCATAAACTTTTAGCAGATAACGACGCGTGAAAATTGATTTTCGCATGGTTGAACCTTTCGTATGTATATGCGCGAAAATTGTGTTTACAGGGTGGATCGTGTTCTTTTTACAAAAAAATGTTTTACCCGAGATAAACTCGAGCCTATCCGTCTCTTTCTCACCCTAATTCATCTTTTTTAGGAAAAATCGAAAGAGACTGCCTTTAGCGAGATGATTGATCGACATACCTTTTTCTCATGCACAAGTACAAAATTAAGATCGAGCCCGAAATCGTTGGGCCAGTTTCGCGCGCCTATACGATGGTCCGACTCTTTTTTTCCCCGTCCCCCAAGTTTTTTACCTTTGGTGTACTTAGTGAAAAAAATGTAAATTGATGGAGCCGACGATTTTCGAGTACGCCCATATAGTTTGTTTTTTTTTTTCACTCGATCGATATATCGATTCATCATATTTGAAATCACAGTTATAATTCTACAAAATGGAGTAAGGAAATGTTGCGTCTTGTCGATTGTCGCTAAAATTAATGATCCCGATAACTAGCGTAGTTATAAAAAAATGTCACTCGAACCTAGCCTCTACAATTAATACCGCTTTTTTACAAGCGAGATAAGTACACATTTTTTTGCAATTCCTCGTTAGCCTCGTGATCTATGAATCCGACAATTTTGCTAGTTCACACGCTTGACGCTGTTCACGCGCAATAAAAATTTTTTTTTTTTCCCGTGGAAGAACTTCTCGATACTCGGAACTACGGAAGCGAGGAATTATTTCATTTTTCAAGAATCCCCTTTTTTTAAACTTGTATTTTATTCATAATTCTTAAAGAACTATATACCAACAAATTTCAAATTCAATCTACAACAAAAGCAAGGCGTTAACCATAGCAGAATTTCCGCCGTCAAGCTTAATCCCTTATTATTTCAGCGAAAGTAATCTCTAAGCATACGTATCCCTCCAAAAACAAATCTCTTCCCAAACAAACTCAGCGATTGTCCAGCCGCGTGTCCATCGCAGCGAAAATTTCCAACATATACATTCATACACATATAATGCGGGACATTGAAACTCGGGCGAATATGTTTACACAAAGTCTGCAGCGATTAAACAGGTTTAAAAGCATAATTGAAACCTATCTCCCTACATTATCGCGTCTTACACACACATACGGAGCACAGCAATAGTCCCATCTAATCCCTTAAAATATCACACGTTTTTCCCGCTTGTTTAGCCTACAATATATTATAATACACGCGAGCGGCGCAACGTAAACATTTTCGCGCGCGCGCGCGGCGACTAAACAAAAACGCCAGCCCCCATATAGCGCATTAGCGCGCCGTTTAATCCGGTAAGAAGTGCCTGCGTGAGCAAACGCGGCAGAACCAGAGACAAAGACGCACACAAAAAGACACGCACACATACATATATATTGCCATAACTCACCCCGCGGCGCTATGTATATACACATGCATATATATGCGCATAGCATGCACACGAGCCCCGTGCGCGGAATATTCCTCTTCATGAACCGTAAATTTGACGTGTTTTTGTTCGGTCGAGAGTCATTTATACTTGAAAAATATGCAGATTTTCCGCCACCGTGAGCTCGAGCGCACGCATATATATATTATATAGCGCACGGGACGACGAACAATAATAATCGAGAGAAAACGAGCGACGGGGCCCAACATCTGTTGAGCTGCTATGTACGTGCGCGTGCATGCACTTTTCCCTCTCTCTCTCTCTCTCTCTCTCTCTCTCTCTCTCGCTCCTGCTCGCTCGCTCTGTTTTGTCTTTTTTTTGGTCGGAGGTGCAGCATTCCTGCGAGAGATGGAGAGCACGGAGGCGAGTATACGACGTCCCGTCGCGCGAGCGTTTATTGAATTAACTCGTTTAATTGGCTGCCTCCGCTTTATGTCCGCTAAAGGGGTGAGAGCGAGAGAGAGAGAGAGAAATAGGATCCCTCTGGGATAGATAGACGGTTTATGATGACAATAATAATGGCGCGCGAGTGGGCTCGGGAATTCGGACGCGTCCCGCGTGACGATATAATGTCCCTCGGAAAATCCGGTTCTGCGCAATGCCGCCTGGACGTTTAGCGATTTTCGTTTGAGTTTTTTTTTTCTTTTTTTCTTTAGAGAGGGAGGGAGGGAGTGTGCAACGCGTGAGATTTATCGCGTGGCGCGCACTCGAGTGCACGGGCTTTTGCGGTGCTTTGCGTTGAGATTATCCTGCGGGGAGCGAGATATTGTTCTTTTTTTTTTTCTTTGCTATCGAAACAGATAGAGATGGATAACGTTTTTGAGAATCGTCGTTTAATATTGCAATTTCGACGATAAACTAAGCTTTTAATTATTTAACTAATGCGGATCGAGAATAATGTTTTACGTACTTCTCCGCGAAAGGTGAAATTTATGTCCGACGTCCGGACTATTCGAGGAAGACTTTTATACGAGAGAAGAAAGCTCTTTATTCGCCCGGCGCCCCTTCCAAGAAATTCAATTCTTAATTCAGCAGTTTAATCTCGCGACCTCCCGCTCGAAAACTTTCTTTACATTCAAAAACCATGTGCCCGTAAAAAAAACGAAGAAATTACCTCGGCCGACCGACATTGACTAATAATCCAATTTGAAACACGTCTACTCGAAGGGCAGAAAACTTTCGACCTGAAAACGTTAGATAATCCCCGGACTTTTCCGTTGAAAAAAAGTAAAAAGTATGCATACGAATCGATATTCACCAAGTCGAGCGGAACTGTCGAGACAAGCGCGCGCTCCGATTTTTATCGCTTACGCGCGTGTATGGACACACTTAAAAGTGTCAACGCTCGCGTGTGTATATAATATATGTCAGCCGGAAGATCCTCCAAATCCACAGACACAAGCTGCACGAAAAGAAAGAAATTGACTTTCTTCCCTTTCTCTCTTCGGCAGATAACAACTGTCGAGAGAACCTCACTTTTCGGAAGAAGAAAGCCGGGGCGATAAAAGCGAGAGAGGCTCTGACTAATAGATATAGTCGCGAGGAGAAGCAGCTGCGCGGACGTCTTGGCAGATGGACGGACAGACGCGCGTCTTTCGAGATCGACCAAATGTGGGGGTGGCATTAGGCAGGCTTTCGAGTTCTCGAACACGTGATCGATGCCCGATACCTTCGATTAATTTCCAATGAAATATTGCCTACGTAATCGATTGTTGTACTCTGGTCGGATGAAATATCGGAGGGTAGTGCGTTGTACACGTTCCGATGCTAACGATTGACCCATTTTTGCACAGATTTAGGAAAAAATTCTGCTGCGATAACGAGATCGAGAGGTTGATCGACGTTGACGTTTGCTCATGGCTTGCCTTTGCGAAGAAAATTCGAAAAGTAAATCGAGGCCAAAACGAAAAAGAAGCAATTAAAAATGATATACCTAGTCATATGAACAAAAGTTTGAAGAGTACAGTCAATAACGATAAAAACTATCTGGAACAAATAAAACGTAAACAAATAAAAAAAAGAACGAGTATAGAAAACATTGTCCACGCGTCACTATAACGACAGCCAGAAGCGTAACTTTATATCCTCGTATTTAGATCTAAATGGTGATCGATACAATCGCGCATCGTGTCACTCATACCAATGACAGTCAAAGCCAAAAAGAAAAAACGAAGCAAGATGATAAAATGCCCAAATCGATCGTCACAAAATCGACTGTAGGCGCATAGGAAACAATGCGCACACCACACCAAAGAAGCGCAAATTCATATCGACAAGCGAATACACAATGCGCGCGCGCACGCACAATGGGGCCCCCCAACAAACCAAAGAAGAAGAGGAAGAAGGAATCCTTTCTATGCCGGCTGCTTAAGTATACACCATTAGCGAAGAAGAAGACGAAGGAAAACCATCCCTCTCGAGAGAGAGAAGAAAAAAAGAAAAGAAAAGCAGCGCTTCTTTTGACGCGCGTGTCGCTCTTCGAGGAGAGGAGCAGACAAAAATCTCGGGATATCCCCCACCATTCGGTCATTCATACATCGAGCGGTCGCGTGCATGCATATACACAGGGTGTGTACAAGTACGAGTGGACGAAACGATGCATCTGCCCGTTGCAGCTTGTGTGCACTGCACTTTTTCTCTCTCGCTCTCTCGGTTGGCTTGGCTTGCACACAACTATCTATGGGGGCCGCGCGCCTTTCAGTCTTCGAACTCGTATCTCTGCACGAGACGCGGTTAACGAGGGATCTGCCGAGCGCGCGCTTCTTTCGGCCTTTTGTGTGTCTGCGTGTGTTTGCGTAGGAAGCTAATTAGCTCGTTGGCGCGTGTTATTTCGAGAGTCTGGGAGTCGTTTAAGAAGCGATTTATCGACAGCAGCTGCTGCACCGTGTCACATTGGTCCATCGTAATCTGGAGAATCGTGTCTCGATAGCGCGAAATCTGCCGTGTAACGATCGGCTCGAGTCTTGCGCAAATTGTTTATCGGTATATTCGAATAAAAATATACTTCTACTTTTGTGTACAGTAGCGAATCGTCGATGTTTATAACTCTTGCGAAAAGAGTTTGCAGGCGTCGCTGTACTCCCGAGATATCGGTGTCACTTTTAACGGCTTCTCGAAACTGATACTACCTTATCAGCGCTGCTCGCTCTTTATTTTGCGCTCGAGAAAAAAAATGCAGGCGTCGAAACTATCAATTAGTCAACTATATTATATTTAACAGCGCTTGTCGATGCTCCGAATCAATTCCAACCAATGATATCAAGCATTGTAAACAAAAGATTCCCTTATACAAAATACCAGCACTTAAATTTCTTACTTATTTTATTATTGTTCAATGATCGATAGTCTCATAAGCGCTAATTCGCCTTTTCTCCATTCGATGCTTACAGGAGGCAGCAGCTCGAGCAGTCGGTCTACTGTGAGACAGACTCGTCGCGCAGAAGTCCGGCCGAGGATCGTCAGGATGCCAGAGGCACGGACAAGCTCAAGGTGAGTCTTACCGCCCAATTAAGTAATTGCTCTATACCGAAGCGAAAAACGAGAGATTTTCGTTTGTACACACGGCGCCAAAGGGATTGAATTTTTCCATTAGACCCGCGGTTCGTTTGAACTAACCAAATCCTTTTGGAGACCGCGAATTTTACCGCTATCTCTCTCTTTTTTTACGATTCTGCCCGAGTTCAAGGTATATTTTTTTTTCTGGCGTTAAGGGGATTTAATTGAAAATGCGATCTCGCGTTTTGAGGGGGTCGTTTAATTTAACTTAATGCGGGATATATAGGGGCGAGTCGATGTGCTGCTGTTTGAGCTTCATTTGCTTGATTGTTCGCCGGCGAATTTATTATTCATTTTTGTTTATATATACGATCAGTGAGTTGCTTATCGATTGTAGCTCGTTTTAATTTCTTTGAGAGAAACAACGACAAGAATTTTTCTGAAATTATTTCCATCCAAAGCCGCGACGCTTTCATCGCAAATTCTCGAGCTCGACTCGGTCGAGCTTGAACTCTCGTATAATTACGAAGAAACACCGTAACAAAAAACGAGATTCGCATACAATTCAGCATCGAAAATAAATAGCAAAAAAGCATGCAATAGCACAAGCAACAGCAGCAGCAACAGCAGCAGCAGTGGCACAAAAGCTCGCGAAAGCTCATCAGCTCCCATTCATAATACAAAGCTTTTTACTCCTTTGAAAAAGGAGAGAGAGAAAGCAGCCGAGGCCGCGAGAGCCGCTCGGCATTAATTAGAAAAGTAAACTGCTAGTAATAAACAATCCTCTCTGGTTGCAGGGTCCGACGCAGGATTTATTCGAGCTGCTCGAAAGGGTGCAGAGCTCGCGCCTCGACGACCAACGCTGCGTGCTTCCCCCCTACTTCAGCCAGGTAAGCGTCTCTGTGTGTGTGTGTGTGTGTGTGTGTGTGTGTGTGTGTGTATGTGCGAGCCCTCCTTCGCTTTTTTTTTTGCTCCACCTTCAGCTTTCCTATATGTACCTATGTATACCGTTCCTTGGATCCTCGGGTAACAATGTACACGAGGACGTCACCGGGAAATCGACTTAGTCACGTTCCTTCCTTCCTCCTTTCCTTCCGCGCCCACTTTTTTTCTCCCTTTACCATTACGGACTATTTTCTTTCTACTTCTTAGACGCCTTTTTCTTCTTTTTTTTTTCGAGGAGTCATGCATTATGCGCACGCGTGCACAGGAGCGCAATAATGCGGGCGGGTGTATGTGCAGCGGTCGGGGAAATAGGTTTGAAATTATGATTAATGCCGAGGCGCTTCTGTTGCGAAGGAGAGCAAAGAAGAGGTGCAGTAGTTTTGGGGGGCTTGTTTAAACAGGCTATTTAAATAGGCGCGCTTCTTTCACGCGCGCTTCTAGTGTA
Source organism: Megastigmus dorsalis (assembly GCA_900490025.1). NCBI lineage: Eukaryota > Metazoa > Arthropoda > Insecta > Hymenoptera > Megastigmidae > Megastigmus > Megastigmus dorsalis. The sequence continues at coordinate 150,136 of UELU01143757.1, read as the reverse complement.
GGTTTTGCAAAGAAGCGAATTGGATTTCTCTGAAGGAAGCTGAAAGGGGACTTTGTGTGTGTGTGTGTGTGTGTCTGTGGAGAGAGGAGTCGCCGCGGGTTTTTTTCCGAGGCATACCGAGAGTGTATATATACCGGCCTCGGCGCAGTTGCTGCTTTTGAAACTTTTATATTATGTGCGCTCGGCGTATCAGACGGAAAATCTAACAAGCTTGCAGGGAGTGCGCAAGTCGTTTTATTCCTTCGCCTTCTTGTGTGTATATTTAAACGAGTCGGTTCTGCCGAAAATAACGTAAGGCATGTATAGTGTTTCAGAATAGCTGATGTGTGCATTATTTTTATCCAATTGAGTCACGGACAATCCAAAGGATAAAAGTAACGTGAAAGAATCCACATTGACTCCTTGCGTCAATCGCATTCCACGCAAGAAAATAATCCCACTATGGCACATTAACACCAGCAGCGAAATCAGTCCCTCGGCGCACACTTGCCCAACAGTCCCTCCCTCCCATGATCCAAGTGTCCAGGCCTCGTTACCGCGCACGAGAGAAGGAAAAAAAAAGGAACTCCTCTCGACGGAACGCACATACATATATACTCGCGGGGTCTTCCGGCCGAGGGTGTACGACTGCGCACAGCACAGGGGATCGGACACGTGCGCTATATACGTTGCTCACGGTTGGCTCACGGAAACCGGACGTGGGCTGTTCCCGCAGGGGGTCACGCGAACGCGCGGAGGAAACCTTAACCTTTTTAATGCCATACCTGCAGGAAGGCTATAACGAGCTTCGCCTTATAAGAATTGACCCTCGACTTTGAGGTTGAGACAGTTGGCTGGCGTCTTTAAGAGTTCATTTGGCTTGATTAATGAGAATTGTGTTGTTTTTTCTTTTTCTTCTTTTTCTTGACTTTTTTTTTTGCCGAGTGACGACTGTTTGGCGTTCCGATGGATGATGGGGGGTATGAGCGGGCGCTCAAGTTTTTCGGTCGACGCTAATTGGGATTGATGGAGGAAAACTGCTAAGGGTTATTTTACAATGTTCTTCGGAGCTGTTGTTGTAGGCGCGCCGACGGTCTGTTATTCGAGCTTTTTGATAACTTTTACCTGCAAACTTGTAATTTACCATTGTATCGACCAATTTTTTTTAATAAACCTGTTTAAAATTCAGATGAGTATTGTAATTTGCGTTCCCATGAAAAAGCGCTAACTAATGCAGATCATACGTTGGCATAGAGCACCGATTCAATCGAATTAGCCACGGCTCATACTCGCGATTCACGCACGACAATCATTAATCTCGCTTCCGCATTCAAATTTCCACCTCGTATTTATTTAAACAGGAAAAAAAGCCACGACCCACGAATCTATATGTGCATTATACGTTTACCTTACAAAAAATATCGTCTCATCACGGCGTGGTGTCGCGCGAGTCTCTCGAGGCAACGACAACAAACACACCGTCCAGAGCGCAATAGCCACAAAAATATATACATATGCCAAATAACGCAGGAAGAAAAACAGTCCAGTGTGTCGCATGTCGATTCTCTATTACACATGAAAAAGCGAGAGAATCGCGAATCGAATCGAACAAATCCAGCCGCGTCATTCGATTATCGGGACCCGTACCGTTCACTATTTTTTTTTTCGCGCAAAAGACTCGGTATTCCCCCGGATTTTGATTCCTCGGAGCATTCGCGTCGCATTGTGGCTATGCCGCGTTACCGGAGCTCTCCCCGCGAAACTACTCCAAGATGGATGAGGTCCGATTTTTCACGCGTCCGTCGTTCCCCTCTTTTCTCTCTCTCTCTCTCTCTCTCTCTCTCTCTCTCTATCGCTTTTCGAATTTCCCGACTATATAAAATGGGGAGGGAAAAAAATCGGTTTAAGGGTATTAAGAATTGTGCGATGCCACGACGCCGGCGGTTTATCGTTAATGCAGGTATTCGGATGAAAAATTGTGTTTCGCTGCTCGAGATTAGTATATATGTAAGCACGAGTTACGCTTTTTGCTAGTCTACTTTTACAAATGGTTTTCTAATTAAGGAACGCTTCGAGGAGATTGAGTCGACTGGTCTCGAGCTCCCTTTTATGTATCTTTAATTTACTTAAAGTATTAAAAATTAATTTATCAAAGTTATTGCATTCGTGTGAACTACTTTGGACTATATGGATAAACAAACTATACTTATCGTAATTTTGTTTTCATAATGTCATAAAAACCATTTACTTGCAGTTTATGAATATGCAGAGGCATAAAAATGAAGCGATGGACTGCCGCAATTTTCTTTAATAAACACATTAATATTTATAGTTATAGGCAGGTTCGATAATGCGCGCTTTAACGCCTTTTAGATGTTGCGGTAATAAAGCCGTAAAAATAAATAAAAATTGAAATACTTTTATTAAGTGACACCATCACCCAACGCAATAAAAAAAAATATCGATTTTTCGCCCATCCTCGTAAAAGCAGCGCATTTCCTCGAAATTCAATATACTCCCAACTCACATCGGTCGATATTATCATCGATCCGACTCGATCAATTCCAAAAAAGGTGCAACGCGTGAAAAACCTTAGCCACGATTATACCGAAGCTACGATATTTTTCACCGTGCGAATCCCGTTACAGAAGTGCGCCATGCGCCTCGTCATCCCGGTATATATACACACAGAGGACAAAAAGCTCAGCGTATACGAAAGAGAAAAGTTCGCGCGAGTCACGTGCCCGTGAGCGGCTTCTTACATATTATAGCTCTGTCTCCTCTCGATGTTACCGATTATCGCAGATCGAGCGTACACACATCATATACGCGAGAGAGTTCGATTAGGATCGCAAACTCGAGTGTACAGTTCATCAATTAGGCTGTATAAGCCTTGCGCGTCCGTTATATAGCGCCGATGACTCGGCGTATTCTCTCTTTTTTTCCATTCTCTCTCTCTCTCTCTCTCTCGGCGGGCTTTTGTGCGTATTAGCGCGGTAACGAGGCGCGTCCGATCGTGATTTCTGCGGATTCGACGCTTTGCTTGTTTGACAACATCGCTGCTGTGGCGGTATATACGTTCGTTACGGCGATCCACCTTTTTTTGAGCTTTTGTGTCGAGGTTCGTTATGGATGAAGCGCGGTGATTATTGTGAAAATGGAGGGTATTGTTTTAAATTCATATACCGCGGTTTTAGATTGTTATTTATCCGATAGTGGAAAGCAAACCTATTGTACTTTGATAAATACAGTCAGAGCGGAGATAATTGTAATCTCTCCATGCAAACATTTAATGATAGATATTAACAAATACTTTTTTCAATTTTCCTCGATATGCGTATACAACCTGTCAATATATCCCTTTACTAAACGCACGATAAATCTCTTCAACTTGTTATACTTACCTTTCACGAGCCGAGAAGAAAACTCAATCTAAAAAATGCTACTATAGCATGATTAACAGATCTATAAATCAAATTCCTTATAATCTCAATCGCCATTTAAACATCGTCTAATGGAAAACAATCGATCGGTCTCACACATCAAAAGACACCGACGATTATCATTAACTCATGCCAACGAAAATCCAGCTTTTCACTCGCAGACTCTGTATACAACGCCCAACTGCAAAATTTCGAAATGATTAGTTGACGCGTCGAGGTGATAAATCGTCGTCAGCTCTCTCTCGATCCCTTCGACTCACTCACACATACACACACACACATATATATACGTACAGGAGCCCGCAACGAATTTTCTAGCTCGAGCCATTAGCATAATAAACAAGAGAGTTTTTCGATCGAACAGAAAATCCAAGTCAAGGCGACCATATATACCAGCAGCGACGGCAGCGGCAGCCGCATTATAATCAAATGGTATCCCGGCGACGTTTGATAATATACAAACGCGCGCGGCAGTGTGTTTGTAAGACGCGGACTTTCGAATTCCGATGCATGTGCATCGAGCGCGCATATATATATACGACACGCGTGCGTATACGTGCGGAGCCGCTTCAAGGGACACGTGGTCGGTTATGTATATACGTATAGGGAGCTACTATCGGAAATCGGAATGCTATACGGGATCGAACCAAGTATTTTGCGCGCTAGCGTGAATGCGATTTTTGTTACGAGGAATTCGAGTCGCGGCCTGCTTTTTGTATGCGAATGTTTTGAAAATAAAATATTGAATTCGTATGCGGTGCAACGAATTCTGGGTCAGCTGTGCACACACATTTTTCAATTAAATAAAATTCCACGAGATTCGAAATTTTTTAAACAATTTTTAATACATTCTGCTTATAGAGCTGCTCTCGATGTCGCATTTCGGTCGGTGATCCACGATATATTTCAACAAAAGAAAAAACTAAAATGGTTTCCAGTAGCTATTCCGATTTCGTATGCGCTTCGCGTATAACGCACGCACACGCGCTAGGATTGCAGATTTCTGACAAAAAGAGTGAGAGAGAGAAAGGGAGAAAAAAAAAACGCATACGTCGGAGGCAGTTTACATTACGGGTAATCGTCCGCCGCTCGGTATTATTCGAGCACATTCTGCTGCTGTTGCCGCTGCCGCTGGTCTGCGCGCTCGGCTGACTTTGTCCTATTGTGTATTCGCTGGGGAAAATGTTTGCTTTTAGTGTTCGAAACGCAAAAGCGAAGGGAATATTGAATTTGTTATGGCGCAATTTCAGCGTACCGCGTGAGTGAAAACAAAACGAAAATGCGGGGAAAACGAATCGCGAATTCATTTGCAGTATTTCACTTTTCCCAAGTCGAACCTCGTGCGCGCCCTGAACCAAACCCCTCCTATACCCCTCCGTTAAAAACTCGATAAACCGTATGCGTTCTGATTTAATGCTTTCGTTTTTTTTTTCCTTTTCTTTCGTCCGAGTGAAGCGGAGAAAATCTCATTTCCTAACTGAAATTATAAAATTTACATTGGCTGTGTGCACGCGCACCGAGTCTCTTTCTGCACGCTATACATAAAATTTTCATTCTGCGCTTTAGTCAAAATGAAAATTTCTTTCTTAATTAAACATATAAATCGTTAATTCGAAAGAACCGTGCAGCAGCAAAACTTGTCCATCTTTACTCACGATTTTTAAATAAATGTTTAGATAAGCCGAAAGGTAATTCAATAACTGAAGTTCGTTAGTTCAATTTAATTATCTAAGCATCTTTCGGAATAAATCCGTTGCGCGGCGCGCAATAAGCAGCGGAGCTCACTCGCAACAGATAGAGAGAAAAAGAAATTTAATTAAGAATCTTGTCACTTCGCACGACTGTAATTGTACCAGTTTGCTGTCACCGTCGTCTCAAAGCCCGTAAAAAAGAAGCTAACCAGCGCTTGCGTTTCTTGTTTTTTTTTCTGCGCGCGCGTGACAGTGGGAACATAAGAGAAAAAGCCGGATACAAGAAAGTAGACTCTTTCAAAGTTACGTGTGTAATGTTTCTTGCTCTCTCTCTCTCTCTTTCTTTTCCTCCTTTTTTAATTAAAACCACAGTAGCGGCGTACTTTTTGAGGGAGCGGGTTGACTGCCGACATCCTGTCATGTGGCGGCCACGTGCCTTCGTGTTTTAATGTTCCCGCCATGCCCGAAAACGTCATTCGCCTTTCGTCCTTTATATACCCTCTCTTTCTCCATCTGCGATTGCATTTCAAACTGCCTCGAGCGCATAGTATAGTTCGAATGTCCGTCGCGGCGTTGATTGGCCGGGTTCTATCTTACCACGCGAAGGTGGTCGAGTCGGTAACGTAGAAACTTTTAAATGGTCGATGGTAATGCAGAAATCGGCCGATAAGTTAACTACTATCGATAAGGTGTACTGCATTACCGACGCGCTGATACAGTAGATTGTTTTTATTACAACGTATAAGTAGAGTATCGTGAGAGGGTCATTGATCCTCAGAGTTGGAAAACGTTTCAAACAGTTTATACCGGTAAGTACAGTACATCATTTTCTCGGTCACTGCGGTACAATCGTTAAAAACAATGATGCATCGAACATCTCCCCAAGTCACTTATAGAATTAATTACAGGTTTGTTTTCCAACTGTTTTCTTCGTCAGCAAAATCCTTCGAAACAGTTACATAAACTGTCACTGTATACGTTTTTCCCCCTGCAACTCCTACGCAAGAGTCACCGAAATAGCCGCAAGTAGATCCTACACCTTTAGTCGGAGACATCATTAACTATTCCCGAAAAAAAAAAAAAACAACGCCGAGAGAAAAATGAGCATTACGGTAAAAGAAAAATGCCCGCGTACTGAACAAAAAGTTTGAAATATAACGGCCCTCGACAGACAACCTCTCTCTCTCTCTCTTTTCCTTTTCAACTGTCATCGTAATTCAACGTATACATGTAGGATCTCTCGTTGTGTCGCGCGACGGCCGAAAATGACGAATGAACAATGCGGCTCCAGCGCGACGACGTTCGCCATATAGGCGTGACGGCGACGGGAAGGAAGTGTACGCGTCCCAGCCAGGTATCTATATATGCATGAAACCTTATGTACTGCAAGCATATAGGAAGTGGAGAGAGAAAACAAAGGGTGTCCTTTTCGGATAAATCGTCGATACGAACGCTGATGAGAGGCTCGCGTGAATTTAAAGCGCTGATTCTGCGTTTTCGCCGCGCGCCACAATCGTTGCATGCAGCAGGATTTGTTTGTTCTTTTTGTTTTGGTCTTGTTTGTCGCTGTCTCGGCTGGTCGTGTGCTCGGTGCGGATTTTTAGATGATGAGTCGGGGGAAAAAGCGCTGCGTAAGGATGTAGGTGCAGTAGCGGGGACTCGTTTTGTTTTCGTATACCTGTTTTGCTTTAGATTTGTGTATTTGGGTTGTGGGCGATTCGTATGTTAATTCGTACCGATAATACGGTTACTTTCTGGGAAGCTACTTTTCCAGCGCAAACGCTGTTGCTGGATGTATTTCAATTGAATGTTATTTACTCGCTTGGATAACGTGTCGTTATTATCGATAAACGCCGATTCATTTATCGCTCGGGCATATATGAATATATATTAGATGTGAAAATTTTATGAATTTATGCATTTGCACGTTTGTATGTATACATTCGTTTTCGTTCCTAACCGATAGATTTAGCAATTGTAATTGCGCGAAAAAGTAATTTGTTAAAGTTACAATTTATCGATTGTCCACTTTCTGTTTAAAATTTATGAATTGAATACATTTTAAAAGGTATTGAGAAAATTTAAATGGAATAAAATTTTAATTTAAGTTTAATAAGCAGTAAATATAAAAGAAATAATTATTTCGTTCCACTCCAACGATGCAAAATCAAACTCATAATTTCCTTCGATTTGAATATAGAGTTCAAACGTATTCGTATTTATGAAAAAACTGATGGAAAAAAGTTTCCCCGCACTTACGGATGCTTATTTTAAACCTTTGCATCATCTGTCTGTGTTGTTCAACAGTTTTTCTGTTTCTCTCATAGTGAGAGAATCAAAATACATTTTAAAGCGATGAATCGAAAAGTTTTTAATTTTCTAAAACATGATTTCCTGATACCGTCTCTCTATTATTACTTTCCATAAAGTAAACAGACTACTTTACGAAAATCTTATTCTCATTTGTCACCGATCTTATCCACAGCAGTCCTTCATAAAAAAATCACACTGCACTTTTTAAATCCAAAAATCCAGCCCCGTAATTAACCCATCCCCGACGATCACAAAGACCATCTTAAAAAAAAAAAAAGAAAAAAGAAGCACACCAAGTCGACTGGCGCAACAAAGGGCGGCGCAGGATCAGCAGCAGCAGCAGCGCAGCAGCGACTCCGCTCACGTCCGCCGAAGGAAATTGCGCAGCCGGTGTAAGGTTAAGGGCAGGATGTGGCGGAGAGTCGCGCTCCAACGTCTCTTCCGGCCTCCCGGTATTGTACACTTAAATGTGTGTGTGTGTGTGTGTATGCAGTGCCTCCTTTTTTTTTCTTTTCTCGTCGAGGGCGAGCTATGCGTTGATACGCGCGTTCGTTGTGCGGGAGCGAGAGAGAGAGAGAGAGAGAGACCGGAAGGGCGGCGCGCGGCCGCGGAACGTATTTCGTATGGATGTATGCGCGAATATGGAAATGCGCCGTGTGGGGACGGATGGAAAAAAAGCGATCGGTGCTCTCTGCTCTGCTCGGCTTTCGGCTCGAACGGTTCTCCCCGAGTTTTTACTTTTCGAATGGTCTTTTTTCGCTTTTGGAGCGCGTTTGAAAGTGATAACATTTTTTTTATGATTGTTTTAGAGCAAGAGTTGCCGGAATAAGTGAATTTTATTCTGAGAAAATGAACCTGCCGCGGGTATAACAGTGTCGGTTTTGGTAATTTCGTTGAGACAAAGCGTGAATTTCCTGGTAAATGTGGAATCCTGAACGTCTGGGAAAGAATTGTCGTGCATTACGATAAAAACGCCAACTGGTTGTAGTAAATCACTGTGTCTTTTTCATCATTTTTACCGTATATAACTGAAGAGTTCCCATTCCGATCCCGCTTGCACCTAGAATTTCATCGTACAGCTTAAATTTGGAAAAATAGCGTTTGATTACGAGAGCCATCCGTGTCGCAAGCGTTCACTTTGTTGTTAGCTCGTTATTATCACCAAATCCTCGATGAAGGAACATGCACACGATCATAAGTAGGAAAACATTGTCAAACAAAATCCGGCAAACGTGCACCGTATAATACACGCACCTGTACACGGCGGATAATCGGCTTCCGTCATCAATATAAATACCCGGATCCTCCACGATTACGCACCGAACGCACCAAACAACAAAACGAAAGGAAGAAGCAAAGAAAAACATTAAAAACCAATAATACCCCCAAACGCGACTCGAGCGATTTCACAACGCGACGTCGGCTTCCGCTCTCAACTTTTCTTCCTCTCAGTCCATTTTTTTCACTTTTTGTTCCTCTCATCCCGACTTTTTCGTTATAGCAGCAAGCGGTCGGTCTGCTCGCTCAGCGTAAAGATCTCAGATTTCGTAAAGCCACTGGCATATAACCAAGTGGCGGCGCGAGTTCGGTCCCTTCCTTTCTTTTCTTTCTCTCTTTGCACGAACTCGGCGCGCGCGCGTCCTACGCTGCTCTTCCTCCACCACCGCCACCGCCACCTCCTCTTCGTTCACTCTCAATTTTTTTTTATTCCTCGCCTTTTTCCGTTCGGTCATGGGAATGTGTCCGCGCGCGTATCGTCGCGGGGGAATAATTTTGCCTCTCGCTCTTCTTCTTTTGCTTCGTTACGGTCGCGTCGGCTTCGAGTTATACACGGTATTAGCCGGCGAAAATTGTAGGATGATATAGAGGATGTGTGCGCGCATAACTGTACTTAATCAAAAATTTTTCTCTCGGCGATTCGTGGACGGGTAGAGTAGAGAAAGAGACATTTTCTAAGGAACGAGTGTATAATGTGTCGCGTGCTGTAATTGACTGATTCTCGAGGCTACTTTTTACTCTGGATTTCGTTTTGATATAATTAGCTTTTTATTTTTAAAGTGAAATATTGTATAATTAATGTTTGGTTTATGATTAAGGGTCTTATTATACATTTGAGAGAGAGAGAGAGAGAGAGGGTAGATCGGGGTAGCCGGATGATTTTTATCGCCAACAGCGCGTATATCGCGAATTAGAGTAATGGACGCGGATGTCGAAATAAAGACGCTGTTTTATTGCCGCACAATATTCTACTATATTTTTGCGTTTATTACTTTGCCTTCTTTGTACGTATATACGTATATATGCACGTGTAGACGCGGCACGACTCGGTTTTTTACTGCTTCCTAACAGTTTAAGAGGTAATCATTTATAAGGACAGATTTGAGGCTGCAGAGCGCAGCGCTAACATAAATCAACGGATTATTGCAGTTTATTAAAGCTTTTCGTGTAAGTGTTTTTTCTTTAACGACAACGGTATCAAGCACGAAACACTCATCCGTCCCAAAAACAATATCATCGCTCTACAACAAATCACAAGCGTATAGAACCTCTTTATCTTTACTATTTCAATATGAACAAAGTTTCAAGGCCAGCATAGGCGAGACACACAACGCCACCACGAAAACGCAAAGGTATACATATAATCGAAAGCGGGGGAAAAAAAAGTAGATGAGAGAGAGCTCGTAAAGCATGTAAACGACAAGTCGGGCTATTGTTTCGGTATATATAGAGAGAGAGAGAGAGATCGAGGCCTCGATCCCGGCCTTCCCAATCCGCAATAGCCGCGAGCCGTGATAAAGCACCAGACGCCATACACACACACACACACCCGTAAGTGGCTTGGTGTAAGGAGTTGCGTGTAACGCTGCACTACGCTCGGCCTTGGCTGATATTTCGGCGAGTAAGTATAGTAGCTCCGTGTGTGTCTGGTGTATTACGCTCGCGCATAATTCAATCCCATATAGCACACCTATCACGTATTATACGTGCTTATAACTCGTTGTGTGCGTATCCGTCTTACGTGTGTACAGTCTCGTAGCCGTTGGGCCTTTATCGTCTCCTGCTCGGCTACTAGCCGTGGACACCGTGATTTATGGCTTGGACACGAAAATGGATTTTTGCGCGTGCGAATCAGTCTCTTTTTTTTCTCTTATTCTCTCTAGAGACACAGGCGCGCGCTCCTGTGCGTGTGTGTGTGCGCGCGTGCGAGTAAGTAGGTCGTAGGAGAGCGTAGCGAATCTGCGCTGACATTACGTTAATTAAAATTACGTTGGGCGAGAGAGTGCGAAGCGTTGATGCTATGCGCTTTTTTTACAGGTGACATTGAGATTTGAGCGGCTTTCACTTTAATTTTTCTGGGACTTTTAATTCTCTAGTAATTGGCCGAAATGGTCATCGTAAACTTTATATTTTGGTATATTTTCTTGTTTTAAGCTACCTATATTGTTTTTTTAATTGGCTTTTTGGCACATTATCAGAAGTACTTTTGAACGAGAAATAAAAAGCATACGACTGCGGCGAATGTCTTATTTCGTAACTCATCGGTTAATGATTCTATCGTACGTCACGAGTCCTGAAACTCGTGCTTAAGTGGCTACTGCATATAAGGTGTGGCAGTTAATGAACTTATATGTAGGGCCATAAAAGAAAGATCACTTTATTGTTCGGTAAGTAAGAAAGAAAAAAGGATACTGTAATTCTAACCGATCGCTACAACAATATAAGAATAATTTTAAAAATGTGCAGAATGTAAAAATAAAAGCCCAATAATAAAATTATCAAATCAACATTTTTCATTCTCGCGCAGATTTCTCAATACTCTTCACAAATAAGAGGCAAAATAAAAAAAAAAGAATCTTGAGTCTAAAACAAGCATTTATCAAGTGTAAGTATATAACAATTGCGGCAAGGACAGAATATCTGTTCCCACTATAGCCAACGAAAACATCTCATTAAGCGCAGAAAAAAAAGAAAGAAACGACCATAACTTGGCGCAACCGGCAATCAAAGCAGCTGACCCTCGTTCTTCAATTTCGAGCTTCATTCCTGGCAACTCGTGGAACGAACGACACAGCCAGTAATATATATAAACACGCCCATTACGCATTAAAAATCGCCAAAAATTCAGTCTGACAATGTAGACACTTTTGCAACAAAGTTCCATTCCACATGCGACGCATCGGAGACAATCGGAGTTGCATATCACAAAAGACATTGCGCGGACGCAAAAAAAAGAAGAATCGCTCGTCCTGTATTTATATACTCGCTCGTGCAGGAAAAGAAAGGAAAAATTTGTGCGTGCGACAAAGGAGAGACAGATGTATATATATATACGGACCGCGTTATGAGTGTGTGCAGCGTCTTTTGACGGAGGATGGTTATAACGCAAGGCGGGGAGGAGGATAGAAGACGCGGCCGCTGTGAAATAAGTCGACCACGAAATGACATCCGCTCTCTGTCGTCTTCTCCTTGTCTTTCTTTATACACGTGTGTGTGTGTGTGTGTCGTTGTTGCGCTTTATTTTCCTTTATGCTCCGTTCTCTTCGATTCTCTCGCATTGTGCTCTCTCTCTCTCTCTCTCTCTCTCTCTCTTGGCTCGTTTCGCCATTCCCTTTTTCTGGCCGCTGCCTTTTTCTGCCGTCTTTCTCCGGAGAGATGGGATTTTAATTGCGTTTTGACGACGATTTATTAGACGAGAGAGAGAGATCAGTCGCTATAGTCTCAAGTGTGCCAGTTGGCGTGTTGGCAAACACTTGTGTTTTTTTTTTCTTCGGTATACCGGGAAAAAAGCTGAAAATTGATTCTTCGCGAGGCTCTAATGTATTCTAACAATAACACTCGCAATTTGCACGTGGATGAATAATATCGCTGGACAACTTGCCTGCGGATTTTTTAGCACCTCTATTATATACACAGCAGCAGCTGCCCGCGCTTCTCGGCCGCTGTGGAAAATCGCTCTCGCGGCAAACTCTGCCGTCGCTTCGAATAACATCGCGATTTTTCTCGGAACTGATTTACCCACTTTAACCTACTTTTACCCGAATGTCGTCGTCGCTTTTTTTTCCCATATTCAATATACATTAAGTTCGCGGAGAATGAGAGTCAATTAGTTAACAAATGTACATTGAAACCAGGTCAAAGAGTAATTCAATGCGTGAAACTTGGAAGAAAAAAAAACTTCATCGAGCAATTCGTTTCGAATGCACCCGCCTCTTCCTCTCCATACACCCGCCTGCACATGCACGCCAGCACATCCGTTCCTCCACCTTCTCTCTCTCTCTCTCTCTCGTCGTCTCAACGCCACCTGTCAGCCGATTCCCCTCCACATTCGCCCTTTAAAACGTTATAGAAACGAAATGGCTGCGCACGTTTTTTTCCCCCCATAGCCTTCCAAGAAACGCAGCTCGTGAGATATCCCTACATACCGGAAAAGTGAACGCGAGTATTAGAGCTCGAATTACGGGCCAACGTACCCCTAAGATCTTTTTCCGAGGGAAAATGTGGAACTGGCGCAGTCAAACAAATGCGGTTATTAGCCTTCGAGAGAGAGAGAGAGAGAGAGAGAGAGAAGCAGAGAAGAAGAAGCCCGTGGCACGCGCGCGAGCTTTTAAAAGGACAGTTGCTACTCGGCAGCGAGTGTTTCCAAGTTTACTCGAGAAGCTATTGGTGTGAACTTTGGAGTCGGGTTGCGTGCCTGGCGTTGTTTCTTTTTTTTTTTTTTGACCTTATGCTCCTTTGCTGCTGTTCGCCTGCTGTTCGGGAAGGGAGGGCAGGTGTGCGTAGAGAGGAGACTCTGAAGAAATATACTCTCGGATGTCGAAAAGTTGTATTTCGTTCATTTTTCTTGGGTGGGTTAATCGCTCGGTCTCCGCGGCTGTCGATATAATGGCTGCTGATGGATGAAGAAATGATGAGCACTTTGTTAACTCGGCTCGAGTCTCGAGTAGTTTATTATTGCGTTATTAGTCGGACGATTAGCTTTGCGTTACTTCAGAGAAGTTTTGTCGCTGTGTCTCTTATTTTTACCGTCTTTATTGCGAAAGTAAAGTTTTCAGTTTCCAAACTGTCCTATATATATACGTTTCTTTGATAACTCAATTCATTAAGCGCCAACGCTCAAGTTTATTCTTAATGTACATCAACTCAGCTGTAACCGTCGACTAAAAATTGTGAAATTTCACAACATATATACACACAGTGGGAAAAGCTGAAATTCCGTCTAGGTTGATAAAGGAGAGTCCGCACTTTCAAAATTTATAAACATCCAGCCGTAAAAGCAGCAGTAGCAGCAGCAGCAGAGCGATTGCCCGCCTGGTAGAGGGAGAGAGAGAGGGAGACGCATATGCGTCGGAGTTCCGACGCACTGCACTTATATATGATACACGCGGGAGTTAAGCGAACGAGGCGGCCTGTGCAGAGCGCCGGGACTGCAGCACACAAGCACCGGATCAACCCGTGGATGCAGTCATCCGCGAAATGAACGTGCGCGCGACAGGGACAGACGCTGCCGCTGCTGCAGGGGCCAGGCCGAGCGAGACGGACGAGCGGCGAAACGACTCGAGGCACGGAGTATAACGACTGTTGACAGCGTTTCTTCCTTCTCTTTTTTCTTTTTTCTTTTTTCTTTTTTTTATCATGCATATATATACTGAAAAATACGCGGCTGGATTTTTATTCGTAATGCGCGCCTGGTTGTGTAGACGATGACTGGTTTTTTTTTTTTTGCTCGCTTTACGATCGTTAGTTTTTTTTTTTTTTTTTTGTGCGGCGAGAAAATGTCGATGCGCGATGATATTTTTGCGCGAGGTAAAAATCGCTCGTCATTATCGGCGATGACGATTTATAAATTAATTGCTCCGTTTTAATGAGCAATTAGTACGTGGTTTAATTTGGCGCCGTTGTAAGAGAGATTCGATGATTGATTGCGAATGTAAAATATTTGGGAATCCGCGATGGCGCACACACACATATATATATATATATATATAACACGGATGTTATTTTGAATTCAACCCAGCTGATGAAACGAAGATTAATAATACTATAGCCTACTTATATGAAGATTACCATTATATACGAGCTCACCGACGGAATATAATTATATCTATCTCCAACCTACATCGCGGAGCCATTCGAAAATCAACACCCAGCCATTGAGATATATATATTTCAAACGGTCCCTTTCACTTTTCTTATCGCTCTCTTATCACTTTCGGTAATTGCTCAACAGTCACACAGGCCAAAACAAAGCTCGCGGCTGCACGTACAAAAGCTATATGGATACTAAAAAGAAAGAGAGGAACTTTTCCCATCATTTTTCCACAATAATAATCGAACTCTTTCCGATCAAATTCTACGGCAGTACAAAGTATACGAAAAACAATACCATCTGCCTTTATTTTCAAAACAACAACAACGACAACGACAACAACAACAACAACAACAACAACAACAACAACAACAACAACAACAACAACAACAACAACAATGACACAACAGAGTGTAAAATTAAACTCGCCCTGAATGGAAGAAAGAGCGACGTACGACGGAAACACAGCGGAGTAAAGAAGCCGAGTAATGTACTGGAGTATTCTACTCGGTGCTCCACCACCACCACTCGGGCACGAGAGCTCAAGCGCCGCAGAGCGAGAGAGAGAGAGAGAGAGAGACAGAGTTATACATACAGCGAGTCCGCGGAGAGCGGGTAAGCGGTTGCCGGCTGCTCGACTCACCGATGCCGCGCCAGTCGCGCTTCTGCCACGCCGGAGTAGCGAACGAGCGCAACCGCACGTCTATACCACGTCGTTTAACGCGCTCTGCAAAAGAGACGGAGAGAGAGAGAGAGAGAGAGACCTGCAGCAGCAACAGCAGCACACCTTCTCGCAGGCTGCGTACATTTAACCGCTCCGTGTACGCCTACGCGCGCGAGATCAGCCGAGAGCGACACTTTCTACTCTGACCTCGCGCTCGCTCCGCGCAGCCCGTTCCTAACGCACGAGTGATACGGTATACCCGCGCGGTCCAAGAAACTGCCAATCGGGCTCCACAGCGATACTCTGTGTCGAATCGAGATTTTGGCCGCGGAAAGACAGAGAGAGAGAGGATGTCGGAGCGCATGGAGAAGTCGACATCGCTGAGGCGCGTCTGCTGGACAGCGATCCTCGCGACCAAAAGATCGGATTGACGCTCGCGAGAGCCTGTATCGCTTATGCCTACGAGAGACGATAAGCGTTGCGCGGTGCACGAGAATCCAAATCTTCGGATGCTGCAGCGCGGAGATCACCAACGGAGCCCAGGGTGTTTCGTAAACGACGCGGTGGACTCGCCAAGTGAAAGCGCATCCGACGAATAATAATAATCCGCGGAGTCGTCGTCGTCGTCGTCGTCGTCGTCGGGGACCGATACATAATCAGCCGCTGCAGTGTCGATCCGTTGTTTCTGCCTGGTATACTCGTACACAGGCACACGCGCGCATCGTCGGTGTCGTACGGCGTGGGCAATACAGCCGTGCTGATACAAAAGGAAGAGAGAGCCGACAACCAGAGAGAGAGAGAGTGGAAAAAGCCGCTTTTGTTGTGTATATTAGAGGAAGGGAGAGAGAGAGAGAGAGAGAAAAGGAGTATACCTACTCTCTGCACGCTGAACGTGTGTACGGTATACAAGCGATAACCGGTTTCACCTTTCCACATGCATCTCCTTCTCCGCTGTGTGTATTATACGTGCGCACACTGACTCTCTCTCTCTCGCGAGGTTCACCACGCCGTGTTCCCTTCCTATCCTCCGTGTACTTATATACACGCTGGTTGTTCGTCCCGTTGCTTTTTTTTTCGCGGCTCTCCACTGCCGTAGTTTTTTTTCTCGAATTTTGCGACAGCTGTGCGCGACTAGTGGTGTGTGCAGTTTGGGTTCGACAAGAGAGATAAATAGAGAGGATCGATTTACGATTTAATTCGGCGAAGGAGGAGGAAGTGGAGAGCGGAAGAAGCGGTCATGATGGGCGTACTGAGGTGGAGGCACGACCTCAGGTCGGAGGCTGGCCAGCAGCAGCAGAGGAGCGCCAATGCCGAGAGGAACTCGCACAATCACACCCTGCCAAAACTACTCTCGCAGGTGAGACTCGTGCGTGCAGTGTCTTTTCCTTTTCTTTTTCTTTCCTTTCAGGCCAACAGGATGATGATTGAAATCCAAGATTGAAAACATTTGGATGTTAAATATTTAATTAAGTTAAGATATATGCCGCGTGATTTTTTTATGACATTAACATCACAAGTACAACGAATACAAACGAATGACAAACCGAGCATGAACTCATTGTTATCGGCATATCGAGCTCGACTAATGCGTCTCTTCACCTATTAAACAATTGCAATCTCTTCGTTTCAATCTGACACAGCGGATCGGTTTTATATTTCTTCTTTGACGCATAAAAGGATGCATTTTTATTTCACGGCCTTGCACGTTCACTTTTAATCGGATTTCAGCTCCGAACGCGAGCTCGAATCGATGCGCGATCTCGAATTCAAATCAGATTATTTCGAAACTCGCTCATCTGCGGCAGCGACTCACTTACGATTTGACAATGCCTTTTTGCCTAGAGTTAAATTGACATTCCGTATAGCGGCTGTGTGTGCAATGCCTTGTTTCTCGAGATGATTTCGGTGCTTGTAATTTCGTTATTTCGCAATGAAATAGTTTGCGATATGATTGATTTGCTGCATCGATTGTAATACTTATGTATAGTCTGCAATATTGTACATTATTTCGTGCAATGTGCGACTAAATTACCGTTAAAAACAGTTTGGAAATTTTTAATTACGTTAAGCGAATAATGCAAATCTAATTAAAATATTGCGCAGGACTTGACATATTTTTAAAGGTTTCGTGCATTAGTCTTCTGAAAAATGAAATATTTCTACACGAGAGACATCGATCGTTAAAACAAGTCCAGCTTGATATACGTATTATATGTATAGTTTCGTGTCGAATTCATCCCTCAAACATAAAAAAAAACGTCCAAACTTTACAGGCATTCAGTCAAGCTCCAAAGATCAAAACAATCGCGGCATCACAGCTGACGCAAATCGAGCTTTTCCCCAAATGCACGTGACAAATCTAAATATTTATCGTCTGCGGCCCTCGGAATTAACGCGGAAAGGCAGATGGTCTCGTTGCCTAATTCCATTGCAGTAGATCAAGACGCGCCGTCTTAGAAAGCTCGGACGTAACATCCTTTTACACGTTAAAGGTTTCTCTCTCTCTCTCGTGTCTCCTCTCGCCCCTCGGAATCCTCAAAGTCAAGCGCCACACAAAAAGCCGAAACCAAGCCACCGAAAAACGAGAGGAAACGCTCTCTTAAAATAAAGAGGCTCAGAGAGAGAGAGAGAGAGAGAGAGGGAGAGAGGAAAAAAGAAAAAAGATCCATCCACTCGTCGCTCATAGTTTGCGTATAAATAAACCATACGGCGAGCGCGACGGAGCAATTAAAGCCGTGAAAGCTGAGATGCACGACTTCCTCGTGAAGCAGCGAATATTATCATATCGTCGACATCTCTTCTTCCGTATAGCTCTGGAAAAGAAGAGGAAAAACACAGAAAGAGAGAGAGAGAGAGAGAGAGAGAGAGAGAGGAAAGTTTTATAGAGCTGCACTTAATTGCGAAGCGGTGCGCGCACTCGAGGTGAGTACGTGCAACGTCGACAATGGCGAAAAAGTCGCACACACACATATATATATACGAATTTGAATTTAGCGTATAAGCGACCGTTATTTAGGAGGCTTGGCGAGGAAATGCGATGGAAATGCTCGATGAGACAGCGACCTCAAAAGTCCGTGTTGTGGAATCCTTCGATTGTCTGTACAGGATGTTTGAGATAATACCGAGTTATCTCGATTGTTTTGTCAATAAAAAAAAATGCAGTAGCGCGCTCGGGACGGTATAGCGAGACTGAAAAACATTACAACTTTCGTTTAGGATCCGCAACTTTCACACTAATCACAGGCTGTTGGTGCGCGCGTCAGCTCGCTATATTTATACGTATGACGCGTGTAAAGTAAATAATTATACCGCTTTCCCAATCGCTCCTCGTTCCCTGGTCGGCTGGCAAAGAAGATCAACCCACTAAACCATCGCTCAACGCGAGACTCCTCTTTCTAAAAGCATCAACTATAAACGCGAGCAAGCGGGAGAAAAGAAATCCGCATTCTTCAACTGCTCCGCGAAGAAACTACACAATCCACGCGCGGGCGGATGTTTCGTTCTTTCCTCGTCTCTCTCGCGTCGTCGTCGTCGTCGTCGTCAACCGCCTGCTTGACCTCGAGGCATATCGCATCCGACGCACAAGTATATCCGAGACAAAGAAGGAGAGGAAAGAAAAATGGCGATTTTCACCTGGAGATACAGAGAAGGACGGGGATCGTCACGACGACCGTTACGGCGAGACTCGAGAAACCGGCGAGGCCTAGGCCTTTTCCCATGGCGACTGCTCTAGAAAACTCACGAGCGAGCGAGCGAGCGAGCGAAAGAGAAGAAAAAATTGCTCGCGCCTTACTTCCAGCCACGGATTATATCTTTTGTAACGACCTTTTTATATCGGTTGGAAAAGCGCGAGTCGGGCCGGAAAGTATCGGGCAACAATGGAAGTTTGTCGATGTTGTTGCTGCTGGCGGGAGCCGCGCCAACCGAGCACAGCTGTTTCAACTTGCAATTAATATACTTTTCTAACGAGTCGCGGTCGAAGCTTACCAGGTTCTCGATAGGATATCGCGATCCGCTTTTCATTTGTCTCGAGAATTCACATCGCGTTTCTGCTATTTTCATCCTTGGTGTTATTACAGTTTGATCGATGGTCAAGGACTTAATCGGAGCACAAAAGTGAATTTATAACGAGATAACAATCCTTGCCGCAGCTGAAACGACTCGAGCACCAGACTCTATACATAAATAGACCTCCAACAAAGTCTTTTAGCCGCTGATCCAATCGCATGTATTACGCACCTGAGAGAAAAGATTACAGCGCTCCATCTCTTTCCCTCTCTATCTATAATTACGCAAAATTATCTAATCTTACGTAAATAAGCCCGAGCGAGAGAGCGAGAGGGAGAATAAACATACACATAATTTACACAGAGCCTGTCTAAGCGGCCAACGAACGGCGTTATTGAATCCCATTGATTAATTCTATATCGGGAACACAATACAAATGCTGTCGAGTGTCCGACGCGCAAACACAATGCCTCGTGTATAGGTACTCGGGCAGACGGAGACCCTTGTGAAACCGCGTCCCGGTCGCGCGGCGGCGAACCAAAAGAAACGAGAGACGCGATGTGGCTGTCATCGAAATTTAAGAGTCCGAGAGACTCTGCCCCCATTGCGTTAAGCGCAACTTCAACTTTCCATTCGAGTAAAGGGAATCAGAATTTTCGCTGGCGAGTGATTCATCTGCCTCATAGAGAGGCGTAGGAGTGTGGGATCCGTGCATGTGCAGCGCGTTTAAGTGGACAGAGGCGGTCATCGAGCCTCGGGGAGAGCGACTCTGCACCGTTGGGCATAAAGTCTTTCGCGATGATTACACAATCGCGTGTAGCCGCGCATCGGATGGGATTACCGTCGCGATGTGTATAAAGTTCGCGGGACTCGCGTTGAAGACGATATACGCGAGCGGCGCGACATCGGCTCCTCTTCGATGTTTATCAAATACACCGGTTCGATTCGCTTTTCCGTCTATATACGTTCGACATTCCTGATTGCAAGATATGTACACTTTTGTTTCTGTTGATCGTTGTTCGGGTGTAAAGTTTGAGGATTCGTCGAAACGTTATTTTCCTTTCTGTATAAGCAACTCGCAATTCGATAAGTATGTATATAGTGACTCATTGGATTGACGAGAGCACGGGTTTAGTATCGTAGTGATATATTATGCTAGCTTTGATGGAGCGAGGACAAAAAAAAAAAGGTGTTCAGTTCAAGCCAAAGCTAAAAGGATTTCTATTTGAGTCGTGCAAACATTCACACACGTGTATAGTAGTCGAGTAGACATTTTGGTACTCACGATGCCGCATTTAATTCAAGAAAATTATTTCCAAGCAAAAGTTCGGCCTCGATCCACCTGGGCAAAAAAAAATCTATAATCCGGCCCAGAAAAGGAATTCGCGCCGTTCAGCAAAAATATATATTCGTCGCTTCTCTCGACAAAGCCCCGGCGCTGCACGTACAGCCCGTATTACACATGTCTATACGTATATCCGCAGCCGCGTGAGTCACACACGGCCGTCCAGCACCCAGCCAAGACATTTTGCTCCGGTCGTTTGTAAAAGCGAAACGTCTCCTCCTCTCCTCGTTGCGCGCGCGACGTTCATTGTGACCGCGTACGAGTAGTCGCGCGGACACGCGGCGAAATGAGAAAGGCCAACGGCAATCCTGCCCGCGAATAAGGCAAAGATTATCGCGTGCGGCGCGGCTAGTCTCTCCGCGCCGCGCCGGTCTGGGGGGCACTCGTCCGCTCAGAGAGCAGTTAACTCTTCGAATGCCTCGCGAGCTCTCCTTATTCTTGAAACTCCCAGCCACTTGTCGATCGAATCTGACCTCGATCGAAAAAACCAGCGAGAGAGAGAGAGAGAGAAAAGGAGAGCTCCGCGGCTCGAGTACGGCACACGTATATTATCGAGGTTATTTAGACGAGTCGAGTGGACGATTTCGGTGTGTGTGCGCGCGCGCTGAGCGATCGTTTAACGGCCAATCGGCGGATTTATACATCGTAGAGGCGCGTTTTTCCCCTTTTTTCCCCTACTTTAACTTCTCGAGCCAGTTTATCGGTGCGAGCTGCTGATCGATCGCGGTGCTTTTAAAGTTTTCGATAAAACAAATCTATTTTTGCGAAGTTAACGAATGCACCGATGGCTGCAGGTCGAGTGAGTTTCTTGCGACATTTCTCTCTCGTGTTTCGCGCGCAACAAAAAAATCAGTCGGTATTTCTTCAATGCCGCATAAGGAAACTGTAATTCATTAGCAAATATACCGGACCTGAAATCGTGCATTTATTTTTACTTCTGTATGCTTATAGCTTCACAGCCGACTTCGTACTCGTGTAAATTAGGATTTTTATGCGAGGCAAAAAAGTATTATTATACTTCTGCGAACAACGCAAAGTACATACACCCAATTTCCTTTCGACAAACACTATACTTGAAAAGTGTCAATTACCATTTGACCTTAAAACACAATTCCAAAAAGCGTACATCACCAACATCAATAACCGCGCACAACTGTCGCAAACTCGATCAAAACAATCAATTCCAATCACGAAGCCGCCTCGCACACCCCACCAACCTCGCGAAACTTAAGCCATTCCACACAAGCCAACTGAACGAGTAAAAAAAAGAAGAAGAAGAAAAAAGTAGAAATCATCGCTCCATCGTCGTCCGTTTCGGCCAATCGCCAAGGATATATACGTGTATTCGCGAAATACAAGCCAGAGCAGCTCTCGATCGATAGAGCCAATCTTGCTCGGTCGAAAATTGAGCAAACAACGGAGAGCTCAATTAAATCTCCGCGGACTCCTCGCAGCGGAGTCACAGAGGCGTAATCGATCTGGACTTTCAAGGGCTCCGTTCGACACGCCGCACACTCGCTCGCTCCCGTCCAACGGCGCGGATGACGAATGAGCGCGTGCGAGAGATTTAGGATGAATCATCGAAGGATCGATCGATCCTCGCGACAACGACGACGACTACGGCGGTACATACACTCGCGTGTTTGTCTTTGCGCTGCGAAGGCTTCAATCGATTAGATAAGGGATGACTCGTGTATGTGTATAAGCGCGCCGTTTCAGCAGGTTTACAAACATCTGCGACGAGCTCGAGTCGTTGGTGCACCGCCGAGTATATACCGGTGATTCGTTTTACGGATACGGATAAGGTGAGGGGCGAGCGAGCGATCGATCGATTCTACTCTTTCGTCTCTCGACGAGACTCTTTCGCCTACTCAATAAGAAAACCGCCACTGAGAAGGAAATCGCTTTTCTAGTCCGTGCACCAATTTTTCTCCGTTTTCGAATTTGGTGTGGAGATTGAAGATTGTATTTCGCGGTGTCAAAATCACTGCACTACATTAGCTGTATCGAGTCGTGCCTTGAATTTTCGTGGAAATCGTTACGCGCTCGCGATATCGAACTAATTAATCATTTCGAAACTGGGGTGCTATATAAAGTCAATATATCGGAAAATAAAAGATTTAAACACCCAACTCTCGCCCTTTTCATCAACGCTCGATCATTTTCCGCGATACAATCGGCTGCATAAATAATGCACGGTATCCCCCGAGTGATTTTCACTCTCTTACTCGAAGTAAAAGCTTCGGGTGCAATTTATTTATGAGAGTCGCAGCTCAACACCGGAGTCATGCGAACCCCATTTCGAAACGTAATTTTACCAATGCCAAGCCTCGACGAGATTGCTAATGATATTACGTGATAGCTACGCATGTGTATATATATTATTAAAGAAGCGAGACGTGCACGTATGTATAATAGACTGGATATGTGCTCGCGAAAACCTTGCATCGCGTATGCACAGTAATTGCTAATCGGAAGCATTAATTTTGTATACGTGGGAAAGACAGCGTCTGCGGCTTCTATTGGCCTTTACACTCTTTACGAACGAGGTCGCTATATATAACCGAGTCTACATAAATACCAACCTGCGCTTACATGTGTGTATTTTGTACACACAATGGTAATCTGAAAAGAAGCGCATAAGCACATCTAGAATCTAAATGTGAATGAAAAATCCTCCATTCATATATCTAAACTTTGTTATACCCTCGCCAGCTTGTCAAACCAAATCCCATCATTAAGAAATCGAGATATACTAAACTACTCCATTCACAAAAGACATCCAACAAGCCATCGCTCTGTTCCTTTATCTCTCCCTTCGGCATACCTATACATCCGTTTCATCGCAAAACTCGAGTGTACAATCTTCCGGAATCCAGCGATTTTTGTCGACCAGGTGTACGAGCTGGCACTGCAGCAGCAGCAGCAGCAGCAGCTGGCCTTCCGGTCTCTGGCTGAAAATCCCCCGAGGAGAGCGAGCGAGAGAGAGAGAGAGAACGGGGCCACCCACTTGCGCAGTATTGGGATCGATCGTCATAGCCTCGCGGGCTCTTGCTCTCCACAGCCCCTGTACACGTATATAGTACACATAATGGGCCGTTTTGTCGTCGATTAGCCGCTGCCTATATACTGTCTGGTGTATACGAGGGCTTTTCGGGGGTTGTACATCGTCACGACGACACGGCCGTTGGCCGGGGGTCGAATTAGAGGTTTTATTGGACTGAACTATGATGCGGTGGGTGTTGATGCCTAATCGTAAATTGGGTTGAGTGAGCATTGGGAGATGTATACGTGCTCGAGAGAAAGAGAGATAGAGATCGATCGCACGCGTTAATGAACCAAGTTAATAACTGATGGGTACTTGATAAAGATCATGAATTTGTTTTTATTCAAACGTACGAAATATAACGCGTTTGTTCGAACCGTAAGTCAATTTAGATTGACTAGTATAGACCAGTTTATTGACTATTTCCAGCAAACTGAGCGTATATTGCGCATTGGAAAAAAAAAACAGACTTCCAGAGGTAAATGTTGTTGTTTACATCGCACAGCTTTAATGTATACACAATTTATTGATATCGGAGTGAAAAACAATTTTGTTTCGTACGCAATGGATGGTACACGTGTCATCCACCCGCGCGTACAATGACGTTAGTAGAGCCAAGTGATCGCGTCATTAGATATTCCAGGCGATAATAATTTACACGAAAATTATATTAGTCGAGCCGTGAAATATAAAGTCGACTCTTTCATCGTCGTGATTTATTCCACTGAAAATACCCTGTCACGACATTATATCTCGCGTAATCTCTTTACATTTCAATAATAAATTAATATCGCTTCGTCAATCGTCAATTTGTCCACTTGATGCTAATGAAAAATCCCATGATATCGAACATTGCCCGATACAAACTTCTCCGCGTTATTGTTTTTATTTCGAATTACGCACCTTTTCAACCCACCCACCCGCTAAAGCAAACGCCATGGAACCCTCGAAAAATCAATTACTTTTATTTTTTAATAAAGAAATCCGATTCGATTGGCAATCGTCATGGTCCCCACTTTCCCCTTGCAATTTCATTCCACTCCTCGCAGCGAAATGCACAAAAAATTCACCATCCAATAATAATCTTCGTTTTGTTTCTCTCTTTCTCTTTCTCTCTCTCTCTCTCTCTCTCTCTCTCTCTCTCGAATCCGCAGGCAGCAATTAATCGCCAACGCAACTTTCTCGCCGAGTCCACCCACGACAGCCACTCTATAAACGGAAGCTCGTGCAGCTGCGCGAAAGGAAAAAAAAATGAAAGGAAAGCCGAAACGGCGCCTGGAATTCTTAAGCAGCTATGCTTCCGGCGTCAGGCGATGTAATTCGTATCGATTAGCGCATAAATATTGTACACACGTATGTAGCGTTCTATTCGACTCGCTCCCCAGGAAAAGTGCACGCGAATATATCGTATGTAAAAGAAAAACCGTGATTCCGCGGAGGTTGTAACGACAGAGACTCTCTGTGTGTGTAAGCTTCTATTGCACGGCTCGGCGAAAGAGGTTAAACAAATAGGTAATTAAATTTCACGTTACGCACACGCGGCGGCCGTTGCGAGCTGAAACATTAGCGTCGTGATAATGAAAATGGTGTTTGCTTGGCCCAATTTGTATTTTTGAGCTCGGCGCGTAGGTGGTAAAAAGTGAGAAAAACGCCGAGGATCGATGTGCCGTCGATTATACGCGTACAGAATGGGAATTTATTTTACAAATTTCCTATCAATTGATTTGTATCGTGCAACGTGTACTACACACTAAGCATCTTAAAACGTAATCCTCTTATTCTTATGAATGAAAGCTGTGCACTCACTCCAAATATACAACAACTGCACCTTACACAGCCGAAACGATCCCTAAACCAGCGAGTATCAGGCGAGAAAAAAAAACCAGCTCGGAGAAAAAAAGAGATCGTCGCTTACCGAATGAGACTGCGGAGCTGCTATTACATGTATCAGAGCGAGAGAGATCGAGAGCGCGTATAGCGCTGCCGCTGCTGTCTACGGGAATTGTAGAAGGAGTAGGGGATCAGCTGGCTTATAAATCACTTCCTCGTCTCTCTCTCTCTGGCGGCGCTTCAACAAGAACAAGACGCGCGGCCGACGACCACCTTACCTGTTTTTCTTCTCAACTTTACTTTAGCAGATTTCTCCGTACGTAGCGGAGCCTCGTATGTACAATGGGGTCGAGTGCACGCTATGTTTTCCAATTGTAGCCGCGGATAAATCGCGGATGCGTCGTCTGCGCATGTGTGCGTGTGTCTGGTTGACTCGACGCGAGAAGATACGCCGTGTGGTATACACACGCGATTATACGTCTCTATCAGATTGGCCGTTTGGTGATGCTGCTGTTACTGCTGCTGCTGCTGCTTTGAAATTCGATGCGTTACCTGGCGATACGCTTGTGTTTCACAGAGATTAGAGGATATAATAATGCCGTAACGTTGCCGGTGAATGTTATGGGCGACGATTTAAGCGCTGCAAAGATAACATTGTGAAATTTGACATGATAGAGCGAGTACACCGAAAAATTTCTACACTCTATTTCGCGTAGCACGGGCTCAAAATTAAACCAGAGACTTCCAGCTATTCGAAAATAGGACACGTCGAGCAATTTTGCGCACTGCACCAGACCGTCCGAAAGTATCCCTCGCTAACAGAGAGTATCGCGAAAATCGTATAATACGGTATACACGAGCTGTTTACGTCAAACGGAGAGAGAGAGAGAGAGAGAGAGAGAGAGAGAGAGAGAGAGAGGGAGACGTGTGCGCAAGCGGCAGCAGCAGCAGCAGTGCGAGTGACAAATAGGTTTGACGCGGACTCGACCTGCATTCGCGCGTCGCGTTTTGTTCCCGTTGAGAAATTCGATTCACTCGCGGCTCGCGTAATACACGTACAACACTCGACGCTTACATATGTATATATTTATGTGTGTGCGCGTGTGTATACGACACAATAGGTTATATCACATTTTTTTGCCGCGGCCACCGTTTTTCACGCTCCGCGCGCTACTTTACAGAACTGCTGCTGCTGCTATGGAATTTCTTCGGTTGGACCCTGTAATTGAAAGGCGCGCTATAGAACTTGGAAGTATCAGCGATTTTTTAGGTCGATGAGAGGAGGCTGCCGCTGCCGTAGACTCGTTCTCGAATTGTTTGTTTTCGCATGTAAACAGAGGCACTCGCGGCGCAAAGTGTATATATATATATATGTATATAACCGAAACTTTTAAAGTAGTTCTCGAATCTGTACCAGCTAGTTTTCTTCGAGCTTCGGTACTATAGTCGAGTTCGGAGCAATTATTTAAGTTGTTTCCCAAAGTAAGAGAGTAGAAGAGGGGCGGGGGAAGTAAAAAGGAGAACGAGGAGGAAGAAGCCTCGGCGCGCGGCGTCCTGTTTAATGCACGCGAAAAGGAAGTATTTTCCCGAGCAAACACACAAAGAGAGGTCGAGTGTCTCTCTCTCTCTCTCCCTCTCTTGCAAATATAATGGTTTTCGCGAGCTCGGCAATCTTGTAAAAGCGAATGCGTATACTTATACCCTCCCCCCCCCTCCCTTTCCAACTTTTTTTTTCGCGATTAACCTCGCTTGCTTTCGCGGAAAAGTAATCCAATTCCTTTGGGGGAAGCACTTTTAAAGTTCTTTCTGACTCTCTCTCTCTCTCTCTCTCTCTCTGTTTTTTCCGTTTAAAAACCGATTCCCCCTCGATGCAACGCTCGGTATATTGTTAAATGCCTGGGAAGAAAAAAAAAGGAGTTTCAACGCGATGATCCCGTTGCACACTATAGGCAAGCTCATAAGGCTCGAGTTTTCGATCTCACCCCGCGCGTCGCGAAGCGCTCGTAAAACCGGGCTCTCGCGTGGGCGGCCACCGACTTTAATTAGACTCTCCCGGCGTGTGTACGTAGCCGGTAAATATGTACTCGACGCCGTATTCTTCCCTCTCCTATACGTATTTTCCACGTCTGATTCTTAATATACACACACGCGAGAAATCTGGTTATTTTGTACATAACGTAATGTACGACGCGGCGACCTTTTTTTCTCGGTTTCTAAATATATAAAGCGGATTGTTTCGTTTTCCTTTGACAAAATGAAAAAGTGCTCGCGTGCGATGCCTCGTGCACGTCGCGATAAGAGCCGCGAAACGCAATGCAATGCCGAGGTCATTCAATTACTCGAGAGAACTGTTATCACATTAATTCGCGCGTTCGTTTCTCGATATTAGGCCTCTCGTCGTCGCATTTTTCTCAATCCGCAATTGCATTAAACGCGCAGGATTTTCTTTTCTTCCGCTCTTCGGCCAAAAAAGTTCTACAAAAATAATTTCCGTTATGCTTACATTCCTATATAGCCCTAGTACATAACAATTACATTCCAAATAGGAAAAAAAAGAACACCATCCAATAAATTGATCTTGTCGAGTCTCTCGCAACGAGCGATTGCCCACTTTTCCATAATCGTCGCAGCGCTCGTTCCGAAATGTTTATAAGTCGCCGCTCGAAGAAATTACATAAAGCGGCATTACTACTTTCGTATAGCGCGCCCATAAACGCACTTCTCTCTACGCCGTACGGCCGCTTAATTGGACGTGTACGAAATGATGAAAACCGCCTCGGTGACCTTCTTTCCTCTACGACTCGTATATACGCGAAGCCTAATCCGACAATATATATATATATATATATAACGCACACACGCGGCGCGATAAACAATTAATCCGAGAGATCGATATTACTACCAATCTTTATTATCCCAGAAACGTATATGGTGTCGTTCACCTTCTGCGCCATATCTCCAGCGTAAGTGTAGCTACGCTAATTGTAACGATATACAAGCGATAAATGCACATATATATATATGTGAGCGAATAAAAGAAAGAAAGCAGCAGCCTATCGCAACTTGATTTCATTCACGGCACACCTTCGTCTCGTGCGCGTATATGTGCGCGCGAGCGAGGGGACTCACATGTACATGGAGCGGCGGGAGAGCCGTGTATCATGGGCGCGTCCGCGTGACTGTGCCGCGCGCTGAATTATTCATCCTTACACAGAGAAAAAAATTCAATTGATTCAACAATTTTTCATAGTTGAAATAGCGCAAACTCTAATATTGTCAAATTAACAACGAATCGTTGTAGAATGGAAGACGGAAAAATCGTTATGTTAACAGAACATTTATTTAATCCAATAAGCTGAATCATTCATTTATC